>CM076575.1:2042747250-2042954750 GCA_034641835.2 Pinus albicaulis
GTGGAAAATGGTCCTGGTGAAAGCTTGGCAGAACGTAGAAAATTTAAACATGAAAACTTGACACTTTCACTTGCGAACGAAATATTAAAGGGGATGAATGAACACGCGACGAAACACGTGGAAAGGTGACGTGGCAGAACCGGTCAATGGCGGGACATGCAGTTAATCTGGACCTTTTGATCTCAAGAGGAGATCAATGGTTGAGAACACGTCGGAGGGCGACAGATGGTGGTCCAGCGGCATATTTTCCTTGGATTATCCCTCATGAAACTTCGTGGCGTGATCACCGTTGGATGGATGGTCGTATATCGGACAGTTTATAGCGATATCGCGTCGGGTCTTGAGCCGAAGTTTAACGCGTGATGGGGGGGGCGGTTTTTTAATAGTGCACAAGACATGCGTTAGGTGGTGAGTGAAATCACTGGCCAAATGAAAATTACCGCCTACCTTTCAAAGGCGGTGCGATATAAACCGCCTGTTTCTGCACAGTACTCGGGTGCGGGGACCATCACGGAAGATGAACTCCGGACTGTCGGATCGGCGGGTTGATCAGACGGCTGTGATGCGATCGGGCGGTGGAAAGTGGTCGGGACCACGACGTGGCACTGCGATCAGCGCCCAGACCATTAGCGCTTGGTCCTGGGCATGGGGTCACGTGGGGAAGTGGTTTGCGGGGCTGGCAGAAAAGTGGCTAGGCCTGATATAAGTTAAAAAGTGGGTTGTTGCCCCTTTTTAATGCATTTTGAGACTAGGAAAAGGGTAACGGTACGGGGAAAAAGGGGAAAATAGGCCAAACAAGGGGTACATGTAGGATTTAAAGGGGATTTTGGGAGGACTTATAGGGTAAAAGGGGAACTTTGATAAAGGGGAAAAAAGGGTAAAATGGGACATTTTGCAGGGATACGAGAGGAAAATGAAGGACTTAGGAGCACAATTTATCATCATCAGTGATTCCTATTGACTCAATAGAAACAAAACGAAATAATCAAAGGGAAGGGAGCATGAAAAGGCTTCAAGGATGATGTGTTTTCAAGAGAAATGCATTCCTTGAAGGCTCATAAAACAAATTAGCCCCTTGCTTGCTTGTCAAGGAATTTATAGGGGGCTAACAGATTGAAAGAGTGAATCCACAACTACTATCCTGAGTTATTTTTCCATCTAACATAAATACTTCTTGTTTCTTGTTTCTAACTAGGTCAATGCCCAACATTGACATTTATAAAAATTATAAGATACACTAATTATTCTTGTTACCTCACAAACCCGCACTTTAAGTGGTAAGGAATTCAAACACATGTACAACCTTTAGGGGAACTAAGACGGTTTGTTTTTCATATCAAGAGGGAACTAAGGGGGAACTCTGTCATACCAAATACTGCCCCCTTTTCTTGAAACTCCCATTTTTCCATCATATGAGAGCACATATTATTTTCCAGATGATTGTTGTTAAAGTTCTATATTGGATAGATGAAAACTTGTCACAAGGGAAGCATGACCTACAATTCTGTCTTTTAAGGAATATTGATTCCATAGTCTTCCATAGCCATTATTAGGCCACCACAAGTGCTAGTGATCCAACTCATCTGGCAATTTTACACATAAGGCTCTAAGTGATAGGCCTATAAATAGTTGGGAAATTAATTCATTTGTGACATTACATATTACCATCCCATATGATCTTAGAGAGTCCCTTTGCGGAAATAGTGTGAAACTTAGAAATTTTGATCTCAGGTTTCTTCAAGTACTAGTGGCATCTGTGATACCAAATTGACCCCTATTTAATAATTTTTTTTATCAACATTGATCCATGTGAAATACTTCCAAAATCCAATTTTCATTTCTCAATATCATGTCAAACACTAAGTAATTTTAGATTACAATAACATTGTATTTGCCTATTAGGATATTTTAAGATGGTTTCCACATCATAACTAACTCTTGGTCAGCCACGCTTCCCTTTTGTGCTAAAAATGTAAACTATAAATAGTTTTAGCTTAAAATTATTTCCATTATTTTATTGTTGACATGGTACTGAAAGTTATGCCAGGGGTTTGGGTCCCATTGTTCCTCTGGATAAAAAATATCATATGAGTTAGCTATTCTTCTAGTAGCATGAAGAGAACTCTTCAAAAATATTTCACATTGATTAACTCTACCAATCCTTGTTTAATTTTGAATTATATTAGAACTGGTCCTGTCCCCCAGAGCATGAAAAAGAGTGGGTAGAAATTCATTCGTCATTTATTGTCTAGGATATTTATACGAAGTAGTCAGGTACATGTCTACAACTACAAGTATTTGTGGGATCATGTCATATGAGTTGCACTTAATTTTTTTTGATAAATATGTCAGTTTCTTGACTAGGTTGTACAAGGTTTCTGGCACTAGATTTTGCATTGGAATGTTCTTATTTAGTTATATTTGTATGGTGCTCAATAGGCCTATAGTTTTGAATGATTGGTTGCTTGGTTCCAACATGGTTGAGTCGAATATTTAACTTGTCATCAACCCCTTTCATTCACGGTGTTGACACCAATGCAATGATGCAAGAAATAGTCCACTCGGGATGAACCACATCCTCAATGTGCTAGAAAATTCTCTTCCCTGTGAAAAATATTAATTCATGATCATATCAAAACTTGTTACTCCTGCTACTATCCTATTTTTTTAAGTTCCTAAAATTCATGTTTTTGGTTACCTATGCATATATAGATCTTATTGATGTGAATAACACTTTGAAAGGTACCCCATAAGATGAGTGGTCAAAGCAGCCAAATATTTTTTATGACTACATTGCGAAAATGTCCTCTTGTTGGTTTCAAGATTATTTTTACCTATATCATCAATCATTCCAGAATGCACCTTTTCCAGGCCCCAAGGTTGTCCCTCAGTGTTGACTTCATGTGGATTTGTTAGAGGTTCACTGTCTACATTTCCTTATAAAAATATATTGCATGAGTGATTGTCCACATGTTCATGGAGAAGAGAACATCTTTGCATTTGATGTGGGCTAGAAATAATTTTTATTTGGGTCAAGATTATATTCTTCATCAATGATTTTCTTGGCATCACTTTCCTTCTTAGCACTATAGTTGTAAACTTATCATTAAGGGTTTCATTACAGGTTTCATCAATCTTCTGGGGTTTTCCAAATTCATTATTGTCAACAATAGAGACATATAAAGGTGGAAATGGATTTGTATGACTGAAAGCTTCATTAATTGTATGTTTATAACATAAATTTTGTTCTTCTACCATAGAATATTCATGACATATGTCAATAACTTTGTCTTCTAGATGAGTATTGACAGTAAAAGGGAGAATCTTCCCTATCCCATCAGGATTGAGGAATAAATTTAGATAATAGGCATAAGAAATAGGGGGACCATGAGATTCCATGATATAGGATCTTTGAGGGTTGAAATATAAAATAAATTGTTTCTTCACTCAGATAATCATTAGGGTCACATTATTACTTTCATGGTTTTGAAAAATATTTTGATTTTATTGACCTCAAACTATAGGAAAGCATGATTACTTCTATTTATTTCTTACACGATCATGATTAACATCAAAGTGCAACGTGGGAGTTACATCATTGCTCTACTCAAACTCAAAATGGAATGTTGAGGTGCCAAGTATATTACCATTGAATTCTATAGCTCCCTTACTTTCACTGTTTGAGAAATAGGATTAGTGTGATTGAAGTATAATTCTATGGCCTCAAAATTGTTTTTAGGATTTAAATTATTAGCAAGGGAAGCATGATATTCATCATACTTTTCATATGGTTCATCCTTTTTTGTAGAGACATGGTTTCTACTCGACACAAACTGCATACATCTTGTCTCATTGGTGGAACTATTAAAAAAAATTCATTTCATATGTTTATTTCTTTGTCATGTTGGACATCATGACTAGCCTCGTCAGAATTGTGAAAATTATTATCTTGCTCCTCTTTTTCATGCAAATATTTCATGGAATATAGGACACATACATTAACACATACCATTACTTTGATGAGGATGGGGTTTGTTGTGGGGCTATGTTGGTCACAAAGTAGCCAGTCCATCATGAACTAATCTTGTGAATTTGGAGGGTCCCTTTTAGTGATATTGTTATCATCACTAAGAGGGTGGGAGCTTCTTCTTCTTGTATGGCCGCCACAAGGTCTTGAAAGGTGTTTTTATATGATTGGAACCTAGGGCCCCAACACTCAAGAAAGCCCTCAGTTAGACTTGCAATAGAAGAAATTTCCTTTGGACTACCGGATCTAACCCAAGCCTTTTGTTTTTCCTCAGGATAGTATAGAAATATCATTATGCAGAAAATTGACTTTTGAAATGTTTTTTGAGAAATTTAGAGTGTTCCATAGGGATACATCCTCGTGGTGGGGTGTGTGCTCCTCACATTTCCCATGGTACTAGGACAAAGTTGACGCTAGGGGAAATATTTCTCAAGCCCCCCCTTCTCGGGGAATACAGGGAAGCAAAGAGGAAACATTTTCTCAATGTGGTGGATATGTTTCCCAAAAAATGGGTGCCTGCGGGCATACCCCCTCAAAAATGGGGGCTTTTAGGCATCCCTTGATTTTTTACTAAAAAAAATAATCTATGTGTATTGAATCTTGATATTGAGCCATAGGGCCCTACTAATACTAAGCAATTAATGGTAATGTGAAATTCTTAAAGTAATCCTTTTACTGAAATTTTTAACATTGCCAGTAAGTTTCAAGATGTTTGAGATTAGTTCCAACCTCATTAGATTTCATATTGTTCCTTTTATCAAATATTTCTATGCTTCAAGACTATTTTTGTGGGATTTATCAGTGAGCATGAGCTTCTTGGGGAATTCCTATTGCATATCAAGGATAGCTAATTAACCTTGAATATTATTGGAAACCTTTTGTAAAGCTTAAGTGTCTAAGGGCACATGTTGCAGTAGGTCTATTTTTGTATGAAAGGTAGCTAAAATTTCCTTCTTTGTCCTTGCTTCATACCTTAGTCTAATAATATGTTGATGCAAATCATCAATATTATTGGCAGTCAAATCTACTACAATACTTTGTGATCATTTCTACAACAGTTAGGCACTAGATCCACTATTTAATGAGAAAATAAATCGTTATTCATCCTCTTCCATTATCATGGAACCAGTCTAAGTTTAAGTGAGGATAAAATTTCCAATGGATTGTTTTCCTAAAGAAAATCATCTTGCTAATTAAGTACATGAAAGGAGACCCCTGCGAAATTTAGAAGTATGCATGGACCAAGTAATTCAAAAATT
Source organism: Pinus albicaulis (assembly GCA_034641835.2). Lineage (NCBI taxonomy): Eukaryota > Viridiplantae > Streptophyta > Pinopsida > Pinales > Pinaceae > Pinus > Pinus albicaulis. The sequence continues at coordinate 2,042,752,537 of CM076575.1, forward strand.
ATATACTTGAATAAGTATAGTTTGACGATTTAGAAATGTTTGTGATCCAAAGGGAAAACTGAAAATAATTCTGGTGCAAGAATGTAATAACTCCAAATTCATTGGTGCAAAAAATTAATAACTAATTATTTTTCTTGTGCTTCTAATGAAATTTTTTTGGCAATGGCGACTTTTTTCCAAAATTTTCATGGCCATTGTTTTTTATAATGAATATGACATGGGTGTCCAACGATACAAAAATGGGCATCGCAAACTTGGGATAAGAGTTATAGTATGATATTTTCATCTTCTTTTTTAAAAATAGGTTAGTCACCTCGAATTTCTCTTAAGGTTCCATAATAACCATTACAACATTTCACCAATTCTAGCCAAAAGTTTAAACTTATGTTACATAAGTTTTAACTTTTGGCTACAATTCGTGAAATGTTGAGTTCTAAAAATGAAATAAGGCATCATTAATGTTGAAATGTAACTGATGCTTTTTTTGGTACTAGTATGTAGCGTTCTCCTAATATTTCATGCTTCATACTTCATATCATAAATATTGAGAGACAAAATGAATGAACATTTTATTGTAGATTTAAATGTCAAATCATCGTCTAAATTTGATAATGATCTAAATGAGAATTTTTTCCAATTATTTTTCTGCTTTGTTGCTAATTTCACTGTGGATGCTGCAAGGACCCGAATGTAAGAATCTTCAAACACTGCTTCACCTTTGTTATCACAGCATAGACACTTCACAGAACACTTCCTGAGACTTCCTTTGCCCATCTTCGCAGAGGAAGACTCTGTATCAAAATTAATAAAGAAGGTTACATGGAAAAAACTGCAATGGAGAATCACAATCATTAAGCTTTCCAAGCAGAAGACCCCCTAGCACGCACATCTTGACTTATACCTGCAATTGAATTTCGATGGAGCTCCAAAGGAAATCCCGCCTCCGTCGTTCCTGGAAAATTTAAATGCAGGAGACACTTCGCCATCTACTACGATCGCTAGGCTGCATACGAACACCATGGGAACTGGAAGGGCTCGGCAAGAACCATTTTATCCCAACAATATAATCTCTCGCTCATCATAGTAGAAGGAGATTCAAATTCTCACTCAACACATTAACGCTCTCCATGCAGAACAAACTATGTGCAGTGCTGTGTTGGGATGGCCTTAATTACAAGCTCGCACTTGGTCGACAGAATCAGGTTTACTACCTTCTCACACCAAAAGAGAAGGTAAACAACAAGATAGCCGATCTCCTCGCTAATCTTAGAAAATAAAGTCACACTCTCAACCATATCTTCCAAATCATCAATGAAAAAGGACACTCTACAAAACACCAATTTGGTGCATGACCAAATTTTCCTGATGCGCATGGTACTGGTAGTTAATGGCCCACCGGTCTCGCTTCTCTCCCAGGTGGAGGCGGTGGAGGCCACATGGTCACCATGCTTATTACACGCATTCAATGTAGATAACCGCCATTACCACTCCTCTCACTGTTGACAGTTACAACTGGGTGATGAGACTGCCAGTGTGATGAGTTCCTCTCAGCTGTTTCCAGACCTCTGAAATGGTTAGCTCCTTTGGACGGTGTGCTCTCCGTGCGCGGTGCCTAATGCCCTGCAGAATACTGGCGGGGGTACTCGCTATCTGTTGCATCGAATTCCCGGCGAACATTTCTCTCACGTGATTTCTTTATTAGTCTCAACAAATCTCGGCCCCTGAGCCAGCCTGCAGCATTTTGCAGCTCCCATGAGTGGAGTTCGGTCTTCTTTAAGCTCGGGTCCGGCTCCGGCCGCCGATTGACCTGGCCCTTAGCTGCAACTCGGCAACAGCCATGCCTGGTCTTAGATCCCGCGGCATGTGGCCAGTAGGCGTGGGCTCCCGTGGACTGGTCCCGGCCTTGATGGCTCTGCAGCCAGGCATGGCGCTGGATTTTTACTGCGCTAGTCATGGTCAGAGTCCTCTCTCCCCTCGACAAACCGTTCCCCTCAATGCCTCCTGCGGCCCTCCGCCCCCGCAAATCCTGCGTTATACCACCTTATTTAGTGCACTTTGAAATCTTCAGCGTCCCTCGATCCACGGCCTATCCTTGTCACCTTGTCTGGGGAGGCCTCTCTCGGCTCATGCGGCGGTTCCCATACACTGACCACCCCTCTCTCCCCGGTCTTCCTCATTTGCCATGGCCCAAGCTGGACAACAGCCCCTCACGACCATCTTCCTCACTCACGGAGCCTCCCTCCCGCTAGCAGATGCTTGGCCTTGAGATAGTGCCTTGAGCGATGTTCCCATTCTGATGTTGCTGAAGATGACCCGGATGTGCTTGTGTTGGATGCCCAAGTAAGGAAGAGCACATCCCTCTCAGTCCACACCAAGCTTGAATTTGCCATACATAGGGACAGACAAATCCACTGATTTTTGTGTTCGTTCATAGGGTGGTTGTTAGTCAGTTTTACTATGCAGCGGTTAATGATAGTTTTTGCTTTTGATGATCCTTGTTTTACGCCCAGACTTATAACCAACTGCCTGCTATTCCACCGGTTTTCCATACCACGGGCGGTGTGACAAACTCTTTTCGAGCTGGTTTTTACATCATGACCTTCGTTTTTGTTATCTTATATGGCTTGCAGCCCCAGTCTCAGGCCTAGAAATTTGGCTGAGGCAGTCAACATCATAATAGTTGCTTAATAAATTCAGTGAATTTAAAAAAAAAAAAAAAAAAAAATTCACTCATTACGTGTATTCTATTGAGAGAAGGCATGTGACATAAGCACTTAGAATATTCCTATTCCAATCCTTCAGTTTTTAATGTTATGAATAGACTGTGTTTAAATTTAAAAGAAAAAGCATTTAATGGTAGTGGGAGTGATATATTATGGAATACTACCTATAATTGTTACATTTTTTCTATGCATTTTAGTGAAACTGTTTATGGTTTGATACTCTCATACAGCCTTTATCAAGCTACATGCACCCTCACTAGAAAAAAACAAGAGAATTTTACTTGGCATGACTATCTTTCTTTGTCATTATTGACTTAACAAAGTATTTTAGCTAAGAAACTAGTTTCAACGTTATGGCATAACTTGTCATATAAGTTGAATAGAATTTATATCCAAAATTTCAACCTGTAAACTGCTTAGATGGTTATATGCTTTCCATTTAAAATCAAGTTCAGTTTGAACATTGAACGAGTTGTTGCATAGACTTGAATATTAAGAGATTTTGGTGTAAGGATAAAAAATTAGCCCATAAGGCCTCTCAGTTATTCATTTATTTTATCTGAATATAAAATTTACTATTAACTTAGAAACACTTGACAGAAATATTTCATAGATCAAGATCATATTTTGTAGAGTTTCGTAGAATAAAAATAGGAGCAAGGACACTAAATTCTTTCAGTTTTCCTGGTTCTTATTTCCACCCCTTGCAGTACCTCCACAAGTTTGAAATGGAAGTTCCAAAATATCTGGTATCTATTATCATCATGGGATTTATGATAAATGTTCATGGGAAATGCCTTGGCTGTTGGGAATCATGATTTATTTTGGTATGGTTTTGTTATTGAGTTCCATTTTGGTCTTGAATATTGTGCTCCATATTTATAATATCAAAGTGAAATTTGTGAATTACCCATCCCTTGTCCTAATCATGCAGAATAATGGTGTTAAATTTTACAAAACACATGGCTTATCCCTCCTGTGCATATTCATAATTAAAAATTTAGTGAAATAAGGAAGCATACTTAGCTGTGGAAAATAGGAAATGTTGGTGACTCATTCATCACCTTGGTTTTCTAGTGCATATGGGAACAAAATGATGAAAATCCTAAGACTAACTAAATACTTAAAAAACATCCTTATATTGTAATAGGTAATGTGAACAATATTTGAAGTACATGGTGGTATCTGCAAAGCTAGGCATGTCAATGAGGATATTGGTAGTGTATCTGACTATGTCGTGTGGCAACCATCAATCAATAAGTTTTCTATGGCATGTTTGGTGGTTCTGTCTATAGATAGATTACTATGGAGTTCTAGAATTTTTTTGTGAAATTATGCACTTTGTATATACTGGGGTAGGATAATAAGAAACGTTTTTTAATATCCAAAGGTGATAAAAAACAAGTACATTCTATTGAAAATTAATCTAAATATGAGTGATTTTTATGAATGAATACTCGTAAAGTGCACTCTTAGAAATTAGAATAAATAATATACTTTTTAGCACTAGAAAGTTGAACCATGCAAGTTATTTTAGAAATGAGACCTTTTCCATATGTTTTAGGATTTCCATGAGATAATGATTAGTTGGGATGTGGCAAGGTTGTTGTTATAGCCTACATACGCTAATTTGTGCGCATTGTGGACTTCAAATTTCAATATAGTGTGGCCGAACTTAAAGGAGGTTCATACCCTATTTCACTATAAATACCACTCCCAATGTTATTGCGCATCTTATGTTATTATTGAATTTCCTTACTAATGTAAACCTAGTTCATAGAAGTCAATAGATGTTAGGAGCTTCATTAGTTAGATCCTGTATATTTTAGCAATTCAACATTTTTGTTTGACATTAATTGTGTTCCTTCCATTCCTAGATTACCATTATCATCATGGTGGAGATTGTTAGTGTTATCTTTTTGAGTGACCTTGAAGGAAGCACTACACAAAAACTTCCCAATACAAGGATTTTGGGAAGACATAACTTCTATGGAGAAACTACCGAAAATAGTGACATCTATAGTTTTGGAGTGGTGATCTTGGAGATGGTGACAGGAACACAACCAATAGATCGAGAAAATGGAGAGGATGAAGATCTTGTGAAGTGGGTGTGCAATAGTTTTGGTAAATATTAAGTATTTAATCATGAATAGTTTTGGTAAATATTAGGTATCATATAGGCAATTAATCAATTGAGTTATTGTCTTTTTATTATGTATTTTTAATATCATATTTATTCTTATTGTATTTTTATTATGTATATTGAACAAGTTGTTTCTAGCAACATTTAATCTTCCTAGATATTCTATTCCTTTGTTGTACCTTTGCACCTTTAGGGGAAATTTATATTTTAAAGTCTAATTCTTTAGAGGGTGCTAGCTCAATGGAAGAGCACCTGCTTTACAAGTAGGAGGTTGGTGGTTCGATTCAATCGTGCCCTGATATTCATAGGGAATGGTTATGATCTGTTTTTGGTGACGAATGCTCTTTTTACCACCACTGATAACCTTATGGTGACATTTTTATACCCTCACCGAAAAATGAAATGGTGGCATTCAACGAATGCCACCATATATAAAAATCAATACTAATGACCATGAAAGGTCCATCAACATAAATTGTTGTTTTTGATATGAAATGGTGAGGGTCATTGTTTTTCATTATAGTCATTATTCGTGATAGAACTTGATGTCACCAATGAGCTTATCATGACATTTTTTTGACCCTCTGCAAATATGAAATGGTGACGGTCAATGAACGTCGACATATATATGCACCAATAGTGACGACCATGAAAGGTGCATCACAAAAAATCATTGTTGTTCATATGAAATGGTGACGGGTCACTATCCTTCATTATAATCAATATTTGTGATGAACTTTGAATGTAACCACAACACATAATTTTGGTGATGCCACCTTTGGTGAGGTTCAATGTTTTTGTGACGGAGGCTATTTTCCATCACCATTGCTCATATGGAATGGTGATGGTCCCTATCCACCATTATAAATCAGTATTGGTGATAGACCTTGAATGTCACCACAACACCTATACTATTGGCAATGCCACCTTTGGTGACATTCATTTTTTGGTGAAGAAGGCTCTTTTGACCCTCACCAATGAGCTTATGGTGACATTTTTCGCCCCTCACAAATGTCCTTTTTCTTGTAGTGATCCTTCCAATTTTTTTTTCACTATCTCAGTTTTCGCATCCGATTGAGGATGATAAGATGAGGTATGAGCTAGTTGAGTACCCAAAAAATATAATAATTTTTTCAAAAAATGTCTAGTGAAAATGGGATCTCTATCGCTTACAATAATATTTGTGTTTCCATGTAGCTTTTGAATTGTTTCCATAAATGCAGTATAAATTGTGGTTGGCTTAAATGGATGAGATAATGCACAAAAGTGTGCATAGTTGGTAATTCTAGAAACTACCACCATGATGACACTCTTTCCTTTGGACTTACTCAAACCTATGATAAAATTCATTGAAACCTCCTCCCAATGTTGATTTGGAATGGATAAAGGCTAAAGAATACTCAGGGTCTTAATTGTCTCAACTTTATTTTGTTGGAAAACAAAACATTCCGCCACAAAAATTTTGAATATCAGATTTAAGGCCATCCTAAAACAATTATTTCTTCACCCTGTGGTAAGCTTTTATAAATCTTGACTGTCCTCCTAAGGGAGAAGTGCACAATTCCAAGAGATTAATTTTTTTAGTTGGGAATTATTACAAATATATAAGCCATATTTTTACCATAAGGAACCCTTTTTCCAACTAAATGTATCAGATGTACTAGGATCTTGATGCAACTATTGAATGAGTGTCCATGCTTCTTCGTCATTCTTCCATTCCTCCATTGCTTCGGTTATCCAATCTTGTCGGATAATAGAAATGGCACAAATAAATGCTTCCACGTCCTCATCCTTTCTTGAGAGTGCATCTGCAACAACATTTAGCTTCCCTTTTTTATAGATGATTTCAGAGTCATAACGCAACATCTTTGTGACCCATTTTTTTTTCTCTTCTACAGATAATCTTTGTTCCAAAAAGTATTTTAGAATAAAATGATTAGTTTTTACCTTGAAGTGTCTTCCCATTAGGTAAGGTCGCCATTTACTTAGTGCATGTAGTATTTCCAACATTTACTTATCATAAATATCTTTATGTACATACTTTCATTTGATTGGACGAATTTCAAAAGAAATGTTTCTTCCTTCTTATATTAAAACAACACCAATTCGATTTCATGAGGCATGACATTCCACCATAAAGGTTTTTGTGATGTCTCGCATAGATAATAATGGTGATTGGCATATTGACTCTTTCTGATGTTCAAAGGGATTAGTTTCTTCAGAAGTCCATGAAAATGCATATTTATTTAATAATTTTGTTAGAGGTGATGCTACTCTCCCATAATTCTTAATAATATTTCGATAATACCATGTTAACCTGAGAAATCCTCACAACCGATTTATGGTTTGGGGACTTTCATTCCTTAATGGCTTTAATTTTGTTAGGGTCTACCTTAACACCCTATTGAGATACAACATGACCCATATATTCCACCTCTTATACTCCAAAGAAACATTTGGAGGTTTTTGCATATAATTGTTTCTCCTTCAATAGTTTGAGCACCCTATCAACATGTTGAAGATTATGCTTCCAAGACCTATTATAGATTACTATAACATAAAAAAATACTAACACAAAATTTCTAAGGAAGGGTTTGAAAATTTAATTCATCAACCCTTGATATGTAAAAGGTGCATTGGTAAGGCCAAAGGGGAGGATCAAAACCTCATAATGACCTTCATGAGTTCGAAATTTGGTTTTTGGAATGTCTTCAGTCTTTATTCTAATTTGATTATATCCTAAATGGAGATCTGACTTGCTGAAATAAATTTATCTATGTAATTTATCCAATAATTCATCAATAATAGGAATGGGAAATTTATCTTTAATAGTGAGCTTATGGAGCTTCCTATAATCTGGAAACATGCACCATGATCTGTCCTTCTTATCCACTAATACTACTGGAGTAGAGAAATAACTTTAACTAGGTTGAATTATACCAATCTCTAGAATTTTTGCAATCATACATTCAATTTCGCTCTTTTGGATCTAAGGAACACTTCTTGGAATAAAATCAATAACATGATCATGATCATGAATAGATGGGATTCTTTTGGGCGTTAGAGACACCTTGGAATGATTTTTTAAGAATTTTTGGAGATTTGGAGAAATAAATGATTTTGTCATTATAACTTCTAGTGAGCATAATTGTACAATGACACCTCGTTGCTCTCTGTTCAAAATATTTTTGAGGACATTGGAGCTTATTATCTTTCCCAGATTCCCTATGATGCCCTGTAATTCAACTTCCTTTCCTTCTAAAAACAATTTCCAGAAAATTTATTAAAAATTAAAAGCTATCATCCCCAAAGATTGTAAGCATTGTACTCCTAGTAAAACATCAACACCACCCATTGGAATGGAAAGAATTGAATATTCAATACATATTACCCCATGGTTATGTTGATATTATGGCACTTTCCAGAGAAATTTATAGCTCCTCCATTTTCCACCATCACTTGACACTCTCGTGCTGGGTATATGAAGAAATTCAATTCCTTCGCTACCATAGAATAAATAAAATTATGGGTACTACCCGAATCAATAAGCACTATTAGATTTTTCTTCTCGATAATTTCTTATATATTTAGAGTTTGAGGAGTGGTAACTCCTGCCAATGCATTATAGGATATGGTCGAACTCATTTCTTCTTCATCTATGGTTTTTTCCAAGTGCATATCCTCTTCTTTTGAAGTTTCTTGTTCCTTTTCTTCCTCCTCTTGACAATATATGTAAACTAATTTCTTCTCAACACACTTATGACCTTTAGTGTATTTTCTATCACAACTATATAAAATACCTTTTACTCTTTTTTCTTCCAGTTGTTGTGGTGTCAACCTTGTAGGTTGTGGAAGTATATGAGTAGATACAATTCCATCTTTATAGTTGTGAGTGGTAGGCTTCCTTGTCACCATAATTTTGATATCATTTTTTCCTCCCAAATTGAATGCCTTCTCCAATGTATCAGGTTCCCAAAGGAAAACCTCATGTTGGATATTATCCTTTAAATTCCCTATGAAGACATCAATCCTATGTTCCTCTAGAATATTATTTACCCTTATATTCAATTTTTAGAAGTCCTCAATGTGCTCCATCATTGAACCCTTTTGTTTGATATTTATCAATTGGCTAAAGAAGGTGTTGCTCTTTGTATCTTCATAATGTGCTATCATTTCCTCCATAAAAGTTGACCAAGTGACCAATGGTTTACGAGAAAAAATCCATCAATACCATACAAACTAATTTTGTTTTAAATAAAAAGTTGCAATTTGTACCTTTTGTGTGTTTTTCATATTATGGAGCTCAAAGTATTGCTCCATTTCTAGTATCTAAGTTATCAGATCCTTGCAATCAAAATTCTTCATATATATATTTGGAGTATGGAGGGTCTTAAATCCAACATTAGATTCTATGAAATCATTATTAACATTTTGTTTGTTCTTGTTATGAGTTTCCTCTACTAACTTTTTTCCATTAGGAAGCTTTTCTTGTAGAAAATTTCCCAAACATTCCTTCAAACATTCCATTTATTTCTTCAAATATTCCGTTTTTCCTTCTATACCATCCATCTTAGCTTCCATGCCATTCTTCAAACCATCTTTCTTAGCTTCCATGTTTCCTTCTATACCATCCATCTTAGCTTCAATTCCATTCTTCAAACCATACATATTAGCTTCAACGACTTTCTTGAAACCATCCATCTTATCTTCCATGCCTTTCTTCAAACCACCCATCTTAGCTTCCATTTCATTTTTTATTACTCTTTGCGAGAGAAAAATTTGTTGCACTTGGTATTGTAATTTTGATATATCATGTTGCACTTATTATTCTTCATGAGTCATAGTAGAGTGTTCTGAGGGCTTAATGGTTGTTGAATTATTTTTAGGGGCCATTTTAGAACCGAATATTGATATTTGTGTTTCAATATTCCATTATAATCACTTCAAACTAATTTTCAAACAAGAATTATGCAATTAAAAAAAACACACACCGTTTTCTTGCTTTTTAGGAGTTTGATATTGAAAATGATGTATCTCTATAATTTCGGATCCCCAAGATTTTATCTTCAGTCCTTTAGTATCCATCTAGATCTTCTTTCCAATCCCATAGGTCCAACCTGATTTGGATTCTTCAATAAAAATTTATGCCTAGGCCCCCATAATGACATAATTATGGATTATTTCAGTAGAGCGAAATTTTATGGTGTGACACGTGTCACTATTTCCTCCTTGGGCTTTGAAATCAATACAAAGAAAACTAATTTCCATTTACTTTTAGTCACATTTTAAATAATTTCAATCTGATGCTCAGAGAGAGAGTTATGACGATTTTCCGAAGGTCAACTATTTGATATGAAATTATGGAGCCTGCAAAATCCCTAACTTGCACATATCATATTTCAAAAAATATTGCAAACCAAGATCTAAAATTTTTACAAGAATTTACTCAAGATGTCTTCACAAATGGGTTTTGTTTTTAGATCCTTAAAATTCGTAGAAAAATTTATAGTGAAAATTCCATGATGACCTGTTTGAAGTAGCGAAACCCTAGAATGTAAGGCTCTGATACCAAATGTTATGAAATGAGCTCATAAAACAGAGGAAAAGATAGATCAACGCCTTAGAAATCAGCCTCTTTGAGGGGGAAACCTCCTTTGAATTACATAAATGAACAATTCTTGGATGATATAAATGAAAAAACATGATTTCGATATATAGGAGTCCATGGGGTCACAATATAATCCTAGCCAACCTAACAATAATAATGTAAGGACACAACAATAAAAATAGTGGGCTAGTATGGGACACAATAATAACAATATGGGGACTACAAGGGTACAAAAAATAACAATAAGGGGGATACACTAGTAACAATAAGGGACTACAATAGTAATATAAGGCCCTAACAAATGCAATGTATGTAACTCTCCTGTAAGTGAAATACAAGCTATCTCTCCCTTTGCAAATTCCTTCTTGGGTTAATTTCAGTGTTTAGATCAATGTATACAATCTCTACACCTTTGACATTAATGGAAAAAGGTCGTGGAAATATTATTGAAATGACCATGATGATGAATGTGTAAGTATATATCCATCAGCTATTCGTAGATGATCCTTTGGGCTTGAATGAGTGATGCTTACTTCCTACTTCTATGCTTACCTTTCTCATAGAGTCTCCTCTTGAGGTGATTCTTGCACTAGTTCTCATAATTGTTCCGATACTCCCCCTGTGACCATGATTCTTGTCATATATACATTTTCTGATTATATTTGAATTATTTTGGGAACCGATGTTTCCTGTGAACCTATGGATGTGATCAAGCATCCCCTTATTTGACATCAAATATGATTTATGTTGGAATCTACCTACTCATTGTGTCAAGATTTCCTGTAATGGTTGTATTATGCTTTCTTTGTCAATATTCTTTCTTGATTGATGATTTTTTTTATCCTTTTATCTTTTTCATGTATATTATCTTACTCACCATCGACTATGGGATTTCAAATCTTGTTAACAAATTATGTCGAATAATCAACATCGTATAAAGCCCTAGTTTAACTTCTAATAATTGCTTCCCTAGAAACTACTTGATTTTATCTAAATTATCTAACTTTTATATAATCCATGCTTACTACAATCTATTCTAGCTACCGCTACAACTAATGCATACATTTCATAATAATACTTCAATAAGGAACTCCTGCATTAGGTAGAAATTCAAATTGAGGAATCACAAGTTCTACTTTGGGGAACATAACATGATCAAGAACTCATATCTAGGCCTTAAATACTCAAGGCATGTTTAATTTATGGAACAAAATATTTTCTTCTCCAGCCATATTTAATGTGGCTTTCCGATTCGATAGTAGAACCCTTTCCTTCGCTATTTTTCATAGGGAACCTTATGCTACATTATACTGCAATGTCACCAAAATTATGTCATATAAAGAATCTTCTATAATACTTGAATGGAAGAGAAATTAGCACATACTTTATACTATTGAATCCATATGAATCCAATCTACCTACAAACTTTATTTCAAAATATTGATATCCATTAACGTCACAGCCTCTGCAATTCCTAACTTTATGTCCAAAGTTTGGACATAACAATCAATAACTAAAATTTGTAATTTCATACATGGATTAGAAATATTCCTTTTAATATTTTATGGAAATATTCTCCATTGGAGGAGCGTTCATTTTTTGGTGATGCTCATCCTTTATTACATTGTTTATTTTTTCGTGATGGGCCTTTTTGAGAATGCTAGTACATCTTCCTAGAGTTGTAGCAATTCCAATCTCGCCTCCTTCATCTTTGTATTCAAATTCAACCTTGGGGATTGAGTCCTTTTTCCAGTAATACTTAATTTTATAATCAAGACTTGTATTTTCTCTTAGATATATATGAAAACAAATAATATTATCCAATATCTATAAACCATTCAAGGTTTTGTTGGATTTGTCAATGTTAGCTCTTAATGAAAAAAATTCTTGAAATTAGGATTTAAAGAAGATTATTTCCCCTTCAACATATGCTTCTAGTTTATTTAGGTCCTTAGATTTTTATTTAAGATGACTTATCAGAATTCCTTCCTTTTTTCCTACCTCCTCTTTCGCAATGTTTAAGTGACCAATTTCTTTTTATGCTTCAACAAGATTGTAATTCCTCTCTTCAGAATCCTGCTTCTTTTCTTTCAGTTGATTCACCAAGATAATTTTAATTTTTCTTATATCCATTCGATTGTTATTTTAAGGATATTATATCATGGTCCTTACTTTTCAATATTCATATTTGTATTCAAATTTGACCTTTGAGCTTGAGTATTGTTCTAGTAGTACTTAATTGTATAATCAATACTTCTCTTGTCACTCGGAGTTATGTGATGAAAGAGAATATTATCCAATACTTGCAAACCATTGAACATTTTTTTGGGCTTGTCCATGTTAGCTCTTAATGAAACAAATTCTTAAAATTAGGCTTTCAAGAAGATTATTTCCCCTTCAATATCTGATTCAAATTTATATAGGTCCTCAGATTTTTCTTTAAGATAACTTGTCATCATTTCTTCTCTTTTTCTTGCCTCTTCTATATCAACTATTAAGTGAAAAAATTCTTCTTCCGCTTCAACAAGCTTGTAATTATTTCTTAAGAGTATTTCTTCTTTTCTTTCAATTGATTCACTAAGATAATTTTACTTATTTTATATCCTTCCGATTTTTGTTTTAAGGATGATATATCACGACCCTTGTTTTCTAATAGTTCTTGTTCCATTTTTATTCCATTCATGACTTATAACTCATCTAGGATGGATAAAATATCCTTTCATAAGGCTTCATAATAGAATTCATTTTCTTTCATATTAATCTACCACACATCACCTAGTATTATTTCTTCCTCCAATTTTTTTTTGAAAGATCCACTATCTTAATCCTTCTTCTTCTAGATTTCATATTATTATTGGAATTTATCTTCCAATTAATCAACCTTTATTTTTGGACCCTCTTGTTCACTAATATCACTTTTGAGTTAATTTTCATAAGCTTATTTCATTAAAATTTCAATTTTTTCTTCATCTTCTGTTAGCTAAGTAATTCCATCTTCATTAACTATGGTAGGATATAGACACAAAGAACTATAATCACCTACTTAACATAAATTGAAAGAAAATGTGACACTAAATTCTTTAGCATGCATGTATATGTAGAGGGACTTTCTCTATGGGTCACCTACATTTCTCATATGATTGAAACCTTGCCTTTACTGAGATAACTTCTTCTTGATCTTCCACTTATTTGGCATATCTTTCCTAATCTAGTTTAGTAGTTAATATTTCCTGAATGCACTTCATATATTACCAGTTATTAACCCAGATGTAACACTAGGGAGGTGGGGGTTGAATTAGTGTGAGATCAATTTTACCATTTCACATTTTTTCATAATTTTACAACCATGTAGTTTTGAAACATAACCATTATTCGTCAAATATAATGATGCATCGTCATATTAGTAACATGTCAATAATACATCAAAAAATCAATAAGCCATCACACACAAAGGGAAAAATTATTTTTCAGGTGGAAAGCCATATTGGAGAAAAATAGCAACATTATTATTCTTTAACTTAAAAATTTTTACATAAATTTTTCGACTACAACCTACTGAAGAGAACCATCCCCAAGATATGTAAGTTGATACATGTGGTAGTCTACAACTTAATTGAGCTACAAATCTCGAAAGATGCAAGTAGTTTCTCAATATAGGATACAACTTGGTTGTGAAATTAACCTCAAGAATAAGTAGATTCCAACCTAATTAAGGCTCTAACTCTCTATAGTATGTAACCTGATTGAAAATTCTATCTAAGTAAAGGCACAAACCTCGTTCTTGAAATTCCTTGTGGACCGATATTTTATCCTATTTTCAAACTGTATTCACTCTCATCATATATCATTGAATTTCCTATCAAAATTACTATAAAAAATTGAAATAAAAACCTGCAAGATTTGTTACTGGAAAAACCACAAGCATTATAAAAGCATAAATAGCCTATAATCACTGAAATACCACATAACCTGTAATCATTAGGATACGAAAAAATTCAAATCAATCATTTTTATTGGTTTTCATACTACTTCGCATAATTTTCTTCATCCATCTCATCAATCTAGTCATTCAAACACCTTATCATATCCTATTTACTTCATGTATCCAAAACACTTGTAACATGTTGATTGATCTTCAAAATGAGCACAAGAGATTATTCCCATAAAATTAGTGTTATAATAGCATCATAATCCTTTGGTGATATTCGTATATAATTATTTATCATACAAATTCATTTAGAAGTCCATTTTTACAAACAATTCTCTCGAAAAGCCAAAATAACCATATAAAACTTTATATTAAAATAACAATTCCACATGATCACTGTTTCCGGGCATGCTTCTACAAAATGGATAAAACCTAGTGCCAAATGCATAGTATGACCATAAATATCCTTCTAAATATTAAACAAAACTGAATTTAAAAAAATAAAAAATATGTTTATAGACTGACAATTTCCATGACTTGCACATGGATCTCAACAAAGCCACTATTGATGCACTACCAATAGAAAATTTCCTTCTGACTTGAATTGTATTCCTCTTTACTTATCCACATATCTAATAAAATACCCAATGAAACTTAATTGCAATAAAGAGTCAACATTCCTTTGTCACAAGGTTACATGGGTTAATGATTCTCCACCTATCCAAACTAGTCTCATTTATGTCTAATAAACCAATCTAAAACAACATTTAATAATTGACATGTAATTTATCTCTATAATAATATGCCGACCTGAATAGCCTTTCAAATCCTACATTATTTTTGGATCAAATCAACATGTGTCAACAAATAAACCTAGATGTGTATCTGGTGTTAGAAAGTCTCTATAATTTCTCCTAGATCAGGGGTTTACTATGAACTATTAGCTCTAGTTATTCTATATTGATGTGGTGGCATCATTATAAAATACCAATGATTGGAAGTACAACTTTATCATAAAATAAAAATACAATAGAATCCCACCTAGAACAAAAAATGGAACAAGTGAACTGTGACTAAAAAGGATCACAGATAATTCAAAATTTCACCAACCTCCCACCATACATTACTTTGCAATGGATAATGATCCAAAGATAATTCTGTGCAACTTAACCATACCACCTTGAAACCAAAACTTCCCAAAACAATAATATTATTGAAACTACATTGTGGCCAACACTAGATGTCACAAATTCTTATGGTCATAATCAAATTACCATTGCAATGCACACACACACATCTAGACCATGGCCATTGTTTAGTCAATTTAGTGTCCTAAATTGTTAACATAAATTATCGACAAGGGATAGTAAACTAATGAAGTGTAATGCACTATATGTGCCTAAGTATCCCTTTTTCCTACTTCATTGTTTTAAGGTTTTATTGATGTTTTCGGAAGTTTTTATATTTTGATTCTTAGCATTCTATGAAGAAGATGAAATTAATGTATTTAAAAAGGAAGGAAAGAAAAATGTTTATCAAATGAATTAAAGTAGATTTTTATTCACAAGTTTTTCAAGTTTGTTTTCTAATTAAGAAATGGTGAAAACTAGAAATCCTAATCCACGGATATTGAAACTCAATTGAGAATTCAAGAAATGAAAACAACTAATAACTCAAACATTACAACTAAATCCAATTCATTTAATTGAGATTTATTGGAAGATCTTGTGAAAAAGATTAAGTGTAGTGTAATGAGGATCTCCTATACCATGAAATGAAATACTGAAACAATTAATAACTGAGACCTTACAACTAAATCCAATTCATATAATTAAGATTTATTGGAAGAGCTTTAGAAAAGGATTAAGTGTAGTGTATGAGGATCCCCTAGACAATTACTGTATGTATAAGTCACTCACCATTTCAATTTAAGATTTAGATGGTATTTACTTGGTCAAGCACAGTAATTGTTTAACCATGAAAGACAAGAAATGAAACCTAAGCAACTACTGCACCTATGAGTCACTATCCATTCATTAACAAAATTTACGCAGTTGGATACAATAATTGCAATTTATGAAAGAAGTAAAGAAAATACAGAGAAATACTAAACATAAACTAGAATGAACTTATCTAGAAAATACATGAAACCTCCTTGAATAGCAGGGGCCCTTTGTTATCAATTCAGTAAAATCCTTTCGCTCCTTAAAATTGTAATCAGAAGAACATCAAGGCTAATCTCCTTTTTTATTAAAACAGTGCTTGAAAAACACAGAATCACTGTGATTCTGAATTAGTTATTAACCGTCATTTCTCAGTTCTACAAAGCTTAATTTATATGCAAATTCATAACTAATGTTTGAGAAAAAATAGGTACAAGTGTATTATTCTAATAAAAATTGAATTGAGACTCTTTTGAAAGTCGTGATTTGCTGCAAAGAAAATCAGGAGTACTAATTCCTGTAGAAGACAGTTTCTTTGACTCTTGCTTTGACCGTTGGATTAGACACCTCCAGTTGTCAATTCAGTCCTTGTGGATAGGAAGGAATCATGTAGGGAACATTTGCGAACTACCCATGTGCGCCTTTTCTCAAATTGACCCGTGCATCATACTTAAAAACAAAAACAACTGCGAAATGCTTGACTGGCTATAGAATGCGTGTATTTTGTGCCTAAACTTTTCAAAATTATTAAAATAGAAAAAATCATGAAAATAAAACATGTTAATAATTTTTATGTAACCTTTAAGCAATCTTAATCATTCTTCATTGATTCTTAGGCTTATGAAGTGATAAAGAAATGATGAAATGAAGTGAAGGTTTGCAATAGAGAAGAAAATTTTAGGGCTCAACATACCCCCACTGCAAAACTCTTACATGTCCTCATGAAATTCCATCAAAAATTTATTCCATGTTCTCTGAAATCTCTTCTAGAACATCCAACCTTATCTTTATGCTTCTTTTGGTGCTCAATGTCACTCTGGGTTTTCTCATGAATAATTTGAACTTAAGATTTATGAGGGCCCTGTCCAGTTTCTTATTTCTCCTCTTTAGCTTCTTATTTTCTTTATGCAGTGTATGCAGTTGCAGAGTGAGAGTATCATTCATATCATTCCTCAATGTAATTTGTTCTCTCAATATTTCATTCTCATTTTTGATATGTCCGTTTAGTATCTCCAATTCTTAGTTATCTCTCTTTAGAGTTTCTATTGGAGGTTCTTGTGGACTAAGGGATCTTTCTTGATTTTCTAAGGCCTTCCTTTCCAGAGATTCCACAAAATCATAGATTTGTTGTTGAAATAGGTCTATAGTAGGAGTTCTATTATGAGGATCTTCTTCAAAATGATGTAAAGGATATCTGTCAATTGGTGTTTGAACCAGAGTTTCTTCATCTTCAATATTTATAATTCCTGTATTCTTGACCAATGTATTTTTCATTATTCCTTTAAGTCTAGAACTTCTCCTTAAATTTGGTGGATTTTAATTTCCTTCATCAGTATATTTACTTGATACCTTCTCTTTTCTCTTGACCGTAACCTGTTTTCTAATTTTTTCATACTTTTAAGAAACTAATTCTTCACTTTCTTCTTGTGATGATGTATCATGTTTATTTTCAATAGCCTTATCAGTTTTTCTTCTCTTTCTTCTCCTAATAGTATCTTCTTTAGTTGATGTCTCTTCTAACTCTTGAAAATGATTTCTTAGTAGAAACTCATCCCAGTTATATCCTATTTTCTTCAAATGGAATTCGATCAGAATTTTAACTAAACCATGGTGGTGTATAGTAGTTTCTAGAAATTGGACTCTTTTCTGAACATTGGAATCCATTCTTTTCGGGCTATTAAGTAAGAAGAAAGGAAGATTTATTTCTCCATCATTTAAGAAATTCATCAACAACCTGATATGATAAACATACATTGTACCAAATCTACCTTCACATGTTATAAATTTTTGCAAAATTAATAACATGTTTCTCCATATACTTTTTAAAGTTGTGCTCGAAATTCCTTTTCTAAATACTATAATGGCCATACCTGGGTTATTCAGCATTTGTTTCCAAGACTCATTATGAAACTCCTTATTCTTGAACCAGCGTTCTCCTTGTCTTGGAAATTCCATGGCTTCAGCTACAAATGACACTGTTATGGTAAACTTAATGTCTCTAATTTCTACTTTTGATCCATCAAATGATCTAGAAAATGATTTTGTAATTTCTTTATGGAACCCATTGAATTTTTCTACAAAACGCAACCACCCAACTTTATATAATAGCCCTTTAACTTGTGGATATCCTTCTAAGTATTTGACTTCAATTGGTTCTGTTCTCACAATCAACCCCATTTATTTTCTGTTCAAATTACTTACTTCTCTAAGCTGCAGGGTCTGATGCTCTGCTTCTAATCCTGGGTCTGAAGAAAGAGTAGTTGCTGAAGGATGTTTCACCCTTAAAATAACTTCTTTGTTTCTATAGATGAACTAACTGCAGACTATATTGGTAGTGAGTTAATGAGGTGGTGAACGAACAAAGTGATGGGAAAATGATGAAAAATGTTGAGGGTTTGATATAGAATGAAATGGTTGTGAAGAGATTTATGACAATCTTCAGGATCATAACTAAATTATGCGATATTTTAAAGATGTGGCCTAATAGGTCACATCTTAGATTCTGACCATTAGTCATTTAATTAATGATGAACCGTTATGGAGTGTAGGGTAAGGGATATGGTCGAGGCGTTTTACTGTGAAATAAGATCAATTTGAATGATAGATTTACTTAGGAGACATATGATTAAGCATATTGTATATTTTTCATGATTTTATATTTTTGCTATCAAAATAACTTTGCACAATTTACCTCAGACCTTTTTTATTTTGTTTCTTGTTGTGTTTGTCCTTCATTTGTGGAATGTTGATCTTCTAAGCTCCATATTCTCCTTTGATTATCATCCTTTGTTTTATTTAAGTCAGCTACAGAGTCGAATTGGCTACAGAACAGACAACTATAGAATTTACCTGTTAGAAGATTATGAAATATGGATATGGAATGGAATGAGATGGAACATGGATGTGGAATGAGATGGAACATAAATGTGCAATGAGATGGAACATGAATGTGGAATGGAATGTAATGGAAGTATGAAATTAAATGAAATTTAAGTATGGAATGGAATGAAATATGAATGAAGTGAAGTATGGAGTGAAAAATGAACTTGCAACTTGATTTTATGAATACTTGGTTGTAGAAAAAGAAAAAAATTGAAAGTATAGAGTGTCAGAAAAATTATTATTTTCACCCTATACTTTCTGCATAAACATGCCAATCACTCATTGGTTTTCATATTTATACCTTTATTTATTTATTTATTTATTT
This sequence comes from Pinus albicaulis, assembly GCA_034641835.2. Classification (NCBI taxonomy): domain Eukaryota; kingdom Viridiplantae; phylum Streptophyta; class Pinopsida; order Pinales; family Pinaceae; genus Pinus; species Pinus albicaulis. The sequence goes on from CM076575.1 coordinate 2,042,772,309, forward strand.
TTAAGTTGTTGAAGAAAATACAAACTAAGTTAGTGAAGAAGAAGGATTCTTCTTCACTAACTTCATATCAATGTTCTCTTGGAATTTTTTGACAAATTCTTCTCTTGAAATTGGTTTATGATACAATTTCATCCCATGTCCATTTAAAAGAAATGATACCTTTCCTTCATCTATTTTTAAGATATTTATTGCTCCATTTTCAAGTATTTTCTCAATTTCTTATGGCCCAAGCCAATGGGTTTGAAATTTACCTTGAAAATCCTTGAATTTTGAGTCAAACAAGAGTGCCCAGTCACATTTAAATTTCTTTTCTTTGATATATTTATCATGCCATATAGCCCTTTGTTGTTGGACTATACTTTCTCTTTGGACTACATCTTGTCTGATCTCATCCAATTCATTAATTTTCTCTAGCCTGTGCTTCTGTGCTTCAGTCAAATCAAGTGCTAGTTGGACTGCGATCTTGAAAGTTTGGTTCTGAAACTCTATGGGAAAAAAGACTTGTTTTCCATAAACAAGTTCATAAGGAGTGTGCCCTGTTGTGTTTCTCCATGTAGTTTTGAGGGCCCATAAGGCTTCAGGAAGCCTTTCTGCCCAATCTCTTATTGTAAATGAACAGTCTTTGTAAGAATCCCTTCAATCACCTTATTGGTAGATTCCACTTGGCCATTTGATTGTGGATGGTACGGAGTATATTTCCTGTGCCTGATTTTGTACTTTTATACCATTTTCTCCACAAAATTTGATGTGAATTGAGCTCCTTGATCTGTGAAAAATTCTCTTGGGACACCAAAACAAGTAAAAATATCCTCAAAAATAAAATTAACTACAGATTCTTCATTAGCAGAAGGTAATTCCTTGGCTTCTACCCATTTAGTGACATAATCAGTGAAAACTAAGTTATGCTTCTTCTTTTTTAATGGAGGATTAATAGGTCCTACAAAATCCAAAGCCCATTTCTCAAAAGGTTCAATATGTACCTGAGGTTGTAATGGAATTTCACTTGAAGGAGAATGTTTCCCTACTCTTTGGGAGCTGTCACATCTTTTGGCATATTCTTTTGCATCTTTAAAGATGGATGGCCAATAATATCCTAGATGAAGGATTTTATAAGCTGTCCTCTTGTCAGCAAAATTTCCACCACAAGGTTCATCATGACATGCCTTAAGAATCTCAAGCATCTCATCTACTCGAACACATCTTCTAATAATGAGATTTGGACCTGTCTTGTATAATTCATTAGAAATTCATGAAAATTTTTCACTTTCATAAATGATTTTTCTTTTGTCTATTGCATTCATAATTGAAGGAAATTTTCCTGAAACCAAATAATTGGCAATGTCTGCAAACCAAGGATTTTGAGTAGTTATTGCAAAGAGATATTCATCAGGGAACTTATCTTCAACTAGACTATTGTCTTTAATGTTTTGGAGTCTAGATAGGAAATCAACCACTGTATTTTCTTTTCCAGGCCTATCTAGAATGGTGATGTTAAATTCTTGTAAAAGAAATAACCATCTTATGACTCTGCCATTAGTGATTGATTTATTCATTAAATATTTATTTGCAGAGTGATCTGTATGAACAAAAGTTTCATAGCCTGTTATATAATGTCTAAATTTATTTATGGCATGAACAACAGCTAAGAATTATTTTTCAGTTATAGTATAATTCAACTTTAAAGGAGTAAAATTTTTACTTGTATAGTAGATGGCATAATGGATCAGGTATTTTTGTCCCAATACAAAGCCTAGAGCTATATCTGAGGCATTTGTTGAGATATGAAAAGGTAATTTCCAGTTTGGTCCCCTTAAAATAGGTGCTTTAGATATTTTTGTTTTTAGGGTTTCAAATGCTAACTGGAAGTCAGAATTCCATTTGAATTCACTGTCCTTGGTGAGTAGTTTGAAAAGTGGAGATGCTATCTTGGTGAAGTTTTCTATAAATCTTCTATAGTATCCTATAAATCCTAGAAAAATCATAACATATTTTTGACAACTTGGAAGTAATAATATAGATATGACTTCAAATTTTGACTCATGAACTCTAATCCCATCTCCTGAGATATGATGTCCTAGGACAATCCCTTTAGTAATCATCATGAAACAATTATCATGACTTAACGAAATTTTTTCTTCTTTACACATTTTTAGAAAATTTTTAAGTTTTCTAAGGCTTCTTCAAATGTATTACCATAAAATGTGAAATAATTCATGTATACTTCTACACAATCATGTATTAGATCTAAAAAGATCCCCAATACTGCCCTTTCGAATGTTGCAGGTGCATTGCGCAATCCAAAAGGTAATACTCGGTCGGCATAAGTTCCCAAAGGATAGATAAATGTGGTTTTATCTTGATCCTCAAGTGCAACCTGAATTTGATTATAACCACTGAAACCATCGAAAAATGAAAAGTACTTTTTTCCTACTAATGTATCTAACAACTGATCTATAAAAGGTAAAGGAAAATGATCTTTAAGAGTAGCTTTGTTTAATTCCCGGTAGTCAATGCATACCCTCCATTTACCATTTTTCTTAGGTACAATCACCAAAGGAGAAACCCAATCACTATCTGAAATGGGATAAATAAAGTTGACATTTAACAATTTCTACAACTCTTCTTTAACAATCTCCCTAAGGTTTGGATTCATCCTTCTCTGAGGCCGTCTGATTGGTTTACAATTTTCCTCTGTGTAGATATGATGAGTGCAAGTCTTAGGATTAATCCCTTTCGTATCGGTGTATTCCCATGCATTAGCAGAGGAATGTCTCTATAATATTTTGACTAGCTTCTCTTGTTGAGATTTTTCCAGGTTTCTATTTATGTTTAAAGTTTTTCCTGGAAATATTTCAATTGTAGAGCTGCCAAATTCTTCCATGGAGTAAAGAGACATTTGTCTTGATGATAAAAATTTAATATTGGAATTTTCTTGAAATTTTTCATGTTTGTATTATGAAGAAGATTCATGATTTTCTAGAAAATTTAGAATTAGATTATCTTCATTGATTTTTGAAATAGTGAAGAGAGGTTGTATATCTTCTTCATCATCAATCCATTGAGTTTCATCTATTTCTATGATTTTTCTTGTTGGACGATACAAAGAAAATTTCTTGGGTGAACTACCATCAGAGATGTACATATCAATGGATCTACAACTAATGAAGGCATTAACTGTAGCTAACCAATGTCTTCCTAGTATAATAGGATGTACTCCTAGATCATTTTTATGATTTCGGATCATGAAATCCACAGGATACTCCCAGGAATCTAAGGACGCCAAAATATATTCTAATACCCCATCCGGTTTGATTACAGATCTATCTACTAACTGTAGTAGTGTGGGTGTATAAAGAATATTAGGAAGCTTTATTTTTTCCATGGTCTGCTTACTCATGATATTTATTGCTGCTCCAAGATCAATTAATGTGTTTGGTATTTCAATTCCATTGATATGTGTTTTGACAACGTGAATTCTAGGATCTACATATTTTGGAATAGAAATATTTCCCATCATTATGTCTGCTATTTTTCCTACCAGTTGTATTCTTTTTATCTCTTTTATTTTTCTTCCTAGTTTTTTCATACTTAACTCCTTTATTGTTTTTGCTAAGATTTGGATCTCCTTGATGGCTTGTAATAATGGAATCTTAATACAAACATTTCTCAGTACATCTAGGAAATCATAGCTAGGCATTATAATTTGTTTCTCTACAACTTTATCAATTTGTAATCTTTCAGGAAAAGGAGGTGTAGTAGTAGATGTTGATGGTTGCTCTAACATAGGAGTTGAAATCACTGGTTCTTTCTATTTTTATTTTTCAATATTTTGGTTTTGAATACATGTGCTTTCATCAAAACTTTTATTCACCCGTAGAGAATCTTCCTCAGAATTATTTTGTTCTTGTATAATTATAGAAGGCTTTTTTTTCCAAGTATTCTTCCAGACCTAATTTGGACATCATTAAGGTCCAAAGGAGTAATCAAATAAGTTGGAAATTGTTGTCCTTCTATCATATATGTATTCTAAGTATTTGTATTGTTGGGGTTTGATATTGGTTGGGCAGATAACTAGTTTGGTTTATGAGGAAATGGTGATGGAAGTGGTGGATTTTGATTTTGATTTTGTGGTTGTGGATTTTGCTGAGGATTTTGTTGAGGAGGAAAATTTGGATATAATGGATAAGATGGATAAGATGGTGGATATTGATAATACTGAGAGAACCTACCATAAGGATTTTGTGCTCCTTGAGCCGAAGATTGAGATTGATTTTGAAATTGGGGCCAAGGTTGCTGCCAAGAATTCCAATTTGGTGGGGGTTGATTATACATCTGATTATTAAACCCTTGTGTTTGAGGTCCCTGCCAAGGTCTTCTAGAGACAAAATTAAGAGATTATGTAGAATTTGGGGTTGTTTCTTCTTGAAAGACAGCTTCAAGGCCAGGGATTGAAGGAAAATTCCTGGTCTCATGCTTTTCTGAACAAATTGTACAGGTCTCTATTACTTTTTCATCAAGAGGACATTCTCTTAAGGCATGCTTATTTCTACATTTGGGACAAAATATTTCTAAGGCATCAGTTTTGGCTTTATACTTGTTTTGTAGCTTAAGGGTATCTATTTGTTCACTAAGACTCCCTAGAATATTAGTTTTGAATTCATCAAGCATATTTATTTTTTCTTCCCTACTTACTGTTCCAGTTGCAGATTTTCTTGCCTTGCAAGACATGGTCTGTTGGTCCTTTCAAGATTTTAGATTTTCCTCTTGAGATATTAATACATAGTTCTACTATATCAAGTAATGAAAGTTGAGATATATCTCTTTTCCCCATCAAGTTAAGGATATATATCCATTCGTCCCTAATTTTTTTCAACAAAAGAACTTTCAAAGTGCCTTGATCTAAGTTTTTCATTTTTTCCCTTTTAATGTTATAGTTAAATATTTCAAGTAAATATTCTAGATTTTCATCCTCTTTTTTCATCATCTTGAACACTTCTTCCTTATGGTTGAATAGTATACAGTAATCCATATATTCGTCTAGAAATTCTTTCCTCATATCATTCCATGTCCATATAGACCCAATGATTAGAATCATAAACCATTTTAATGCTTCTCCTTTCAAAGTCGAAGGGAACAATTTAAGTTTTTGAGCATCCTGAAGATAGTCATAAGTTCTACATAGAACTTAAAATTCAAATAAGAATGTCTTAGGTTCTTCACTTTTTAGTCCATGAAAATTTGGAAGAACGGAGGGTGAGATGTTTTTCATGATACCATTTGTTTCTTCATCTATTATAAGGAATACAAAGGAGCTTTCAGTTCCCCTTCTACCTCTATTTCCTTCTGCATTTCCTCTTCCTCTACCTCCTTCTGCCTTTTCTCTTCCCCTTCCTCTGTCTCCTCCTCTACCTCTACCTCCTCCAAATAGCAAGTTTTCTCCATTAAATATTTCTCCTTCCCCTTCTCCTCTTCCTTCTCCTCTTCCTGCCATGTTAGATTCCTCCAAACTAATATAAGGTTCAATATGGAGAACTAATTATTCTTTTGGTTCTTCTATCAAGGGTATATTGAAGAATAATTCCCGCTTTTCCTCTTCACTAGGGATTTGTAATTCTTCTACTGGAATATATTCTCCTGTGGAAGTGAAAAAGGTTATCCCTTCTCTAGGAGTCCTTGGATCTTCTTCCTCTACAATTGCTTCACTAGATGAAGTGGGAGGTCTTCCTGATTGGACATCTGATCTTGAAACTTCTGGAAGCCTATGACCAGTATAGTATGGAATATGGGTTTGAGTTTGAGGTGTGCTACTTCTTGGTCTTGGTGGAGTGAGTGGTGTTGTGGGAATTAAGCTTCTACCTCTTACAAATCTACCCCTAGAATCTATTTCTCTACGCATGTCATTTTTTTTGGGATGCAAGAAATAAGGCTACCTAGTTACACTTCCCTAGCAAGGGTGCCAGAATATTTAGTCAATTTCGTGTCCTAAATTGTTAACATAAATTATCGACCATGGCTAGTAAACTGATGAAGTGTAATGCACTATATGTGCCTAAGTATCCTTTTTTCCTACTTCGTTGTTTTAAGGTTTTATTGATGTTTTTGGAATTTTTTATATTTTGATTCTTAGGATTCTATGAAGAAGATGAAATTAATCTATTTAAAAAGGAAGGAAAGAAAAATGTTTATCAAATGAATTAAAGCAGAGTTTTATTCACAAGTTTTTGAAGTTTATTTTCTAATTAAGAAATGGTGAAAAATAGAAATCCTAATCCATGGATATTGCAACTCAATCAAGAATTCAAGAAATGCAAACAACTAATAACTCAAACATTACAACTAAATCCAATTCATTTAATTGAGATTTATTGGAAGAGCTTGTGAAAAATACTAAATGTGGTGTAATGAGGATCTCCTATAACATGAAATGAAATACTAAAACAATTAATAACTCGGACCTTACAACTAAATCCAATTCATATAACTAAGATTTATTGGAAGAGCTTTAGAAAAGGATTAAGTGTACTGTATGAGGATCTCCTAGACAATTACTGTATCTATAAGTCATTAATCATTTCAAATTAAGATTTAGATGGTCTTTACTTGGTCGAGCACAGTAACTGTTTAAGCATGAAAGACAAGAAATGAAACCTAAGAAACTACTACACCTATGAGTCACTGTCCATTCATTAACATAATTTACGTAGTTGGATACAATAATTGCAATTTATGAAAGAAGTAAAGAAAATACAGAGAAATAATAAAAATAAACTAGAATGAACTTATCTAGAAAATGCATGAAACCTCCTCGAATAGCAGGGGAACTCTGGTATCCATTCGGTACAATCCTTTAGCTCCTTAAAATTGTAATCAGAACAACATCAAGGCTAATCTCCTTTTTTATTAAAACAGTTCTTGAAAAACAGAGTATCACTGTTATTCTGAATGAGTTATTAACCGTCCTTTCTCGGTTCTACAGAGCTTAATTTATATGAAAATTCATAACTAATGTTTGAAAAATAGGTACAAGTGTATTATTATAATAAAAATTGAATTGAGACTTTTTTGAGACTTATGATTTGCTGCAAAGAAAATCAGGAGTCCTAATTCCTGTAGAAGACAGTCTCTTTGACTCTTGCATTGACCATTGGATTAGACACCTCCAGCTGTCGATTCAATCCTTGTGGATAGGAAGGAATCATGTAGAGAAGATTTGAGAACTACCCATGTGCGCCTTTTCTGCAATTGACACCTACATCATACTTAAACAAAAAAACAACTGTGGAACACTTGACTGGCTACAGAATGCCTGTATTCTGTGGCTAAACTATTCAAAATTATTAAAACAGCAAAATTCACGAAAATACAACATGTTAATCATTTTTATGTAACCTTTAAGAAATATTAATCATTCTTCATTGATTCTTAGGCCTATGCAGTTATAAAGAAATGATGAAATGAAGTGAAGGTTTGAAACAGAGAAGACAATTTTAGGGCTCAACATACCCCCACTGCAAAACTCTTTCATGTCCTCATGCTATTCCATCAAAACTTTATTCCATGTGCTCTGAAACCTCTGCTAGAACATCTACCCTTATCTTTTTGCTTCTTTTGGTCATCAGTGTCACTCTAGGTTTTCTCATGAATAATTTGAACTTAAGATTTATGACGGCCTTGTCTAGTTTCTTATTTCTCTTCTTTAGCTTCCTATTTTCTTTATGCAGTGTACCCAATTGCAGAGTGAGAGTATAATTCATAGAATTCTTCAATTTTATTTGCTCTCTCAAGATTTCATCCTCATTTTTTATATTTTCATTCAGTATCTCCAATTCATAGTTTTCTCTCTTTAGAGTTTCTATTGGAGGTTCTTGTGGACTAAGGGATCTTTCTTGATTTTCCGAGGCCTTCCTTTCCAGAGATTCGACATAATCATAGATTTTTTGTTGAACTGGGTCTATATCAGGAGTTCTTCTATGATGATCTTCTTCAAACTAATGTAAAGGAGATCTGTCAATTGGTGTTTGAATCAAAGTTTCTTCATCTTCAATATTTATAATTCCTGTGTTTTTGACCAATGTCTTTTTCATTATTCCTTTAAGTCTAGAACTTCTCCTTAACTTTGGTGGATTTTCATTTCCCTCATCATTATATTTACTTGATACCTTCTCTTTTCTCTTGACCCTAACCTATTTTCTAATTTTTCCCAACTTTTCAGAAATTAATTCTTCACTTTCTTCTTGTGATGATGTATTATGTTTATTTTCAACAACCTTATCATTTTTTCTTCTCTTGCTTCTCCTAATAGTATCTTCTTTAGATGATATCTCTTTTAACTCTTGAAAATGATTTCTTAGCAGCAACTCTTCCCAGTTATCTCCTATTTTCTTCAAATGGAATTAAATCAAAATTTTAACTAAACCATGGTGGTGTAGAGAAGTTTCTAGAAATTGGACTCTTTTTTGAACATTGGAAGCCATTCTTTTCAAGATATTAAAAAATAAGAGAGGTATATTTATTTCTCCATCATTTAAGAAATTCATCAACAACCTGATATGATAAACATACATTGTACCAAATCTACCTTCACATGTTATAATTTTTTGCAAAATTAATAGCATGTTTCTACATTTACCTTTTAAAGCTGTGCTCGGAATTCATTTTCTAAATACTGTAATATCCATACCTAGGTTCTTAAACATTTGTTTCCAAGACTCATTATGAAACTCCTTATTCTTGAACCAGCATTCTCCTTGTCTTGGCAATTTCATGGCTTCAGCTACAAATGACTCTATTATGGTAAACTTAATGTCTCCAATTTCTAATTTTGATCCATAAAATGATATAGCAAATGATTTTGTAATTTTTTTATGGAACCCATTGAATTTTTCTACAAAACGCAACCACCCAACTTGCTGTAATAGCCCTTTAACTTGTGGATATCCTTTTAAGTATTTGACTCCAATTGGTTCTGTTCTCACAATTAACCCCCTTTCTTTTCTATTCAAATTAATTCCTTCTCTGAGCTGCAGGTTCTGATGCTCTGCTTTTGATCCTATGTTTGAAGAAAGAGTAGTTGCTGAAGAATGTTTCACCCTTAAAATGACTTCTCTGTTTCTGAAGATGAACTGACTGAAGACTATAATGGTAGTGAGTGAATGAGGTGGTGAACGAAAAAAGTGATGGGAAAATGATGAAAAATGTTGAGGGTTTGATATAGAATGAAATGGTTGCGAAGAGATTTATGACAATCTTCAAGGTCATAACTAAATGATACGATATTTTAAAGACGTGGCCTAATAGGTCGCATCTAAGATTATGACTGTTAATCATTTAATTAATGATGAACCGTTATGGAGTATAGGGTAAGGGATATGTTCGAGGTGTTTTATTATGAAATAAGATCAATTTGAATGATAGATTTACTTAGGAGACATATGATTAAGCATATTGTATCTTTTTCATGATTTTATATTTTTGCTATCAAAATAACTTTGCACAATTTACATCAGACCTTTTTGACTTTGCTGCTTGTTGTGTTTGTCCTTCATTTGTGGAATTTTGATCTTCTAAGCTCCATAGTCTACTTTGATTATCATCCTTTGTTTTATTGAATTAGGTTGCAAAGTCGAATTGGCTGTAGAACAGAATTGGCTACAGAACAGACAACTGCAGAATGCACCTGTAAGAAGATTATGAAATATGGATATGGAATGGAATGAGATGGAAAATGAATGTGGAATGAGATGGAACATAAATGTGGAATGAGATGGAACATGAATGTGGAATGGAATGTAATGGAAGTGTGAAATGAAATGAAATGTAAGTATGGAATGGAATGAAATATGAATGAAGTGAAGTATGGAGTGAAAAATGAACCTACAACTTGATTTTATGAAAACTTGGTTGCAGAAAAAGAAAAAAATTGAAGGTATAGAGTGTCAGAAAGATTTTGATTTTCACCCTGTACTTTCTGCATAAACATGCCAATCAATAATTGGTTTTCATATTTATACCTTTATTTATATATTTATTTTATTTTATTTTTTAAGTTGTTGAAGAAAAATACAAACTAAGTTAGTGAAGAAGAAGGATTCTTCTTCACTAATTTCATATCAATGTTCTCTTGGAATTTTCTGACAAATTCTTCTCTTGAAAGTGGTTTATGATACAATTTCATCCTATGTCTATTTACAAGAAATGATTCCTTTCCTTCATCTATTTTTCTGACCTTTATTGCTCCATTTTCAAATATTTTCTCAATTTCATATGGCCCAAGCCAATGGGTTTGAAATTTACCTTGAAAATCCTTGAATTTTGAGTCAAACAACAGTGCCCAGTCACCTTCTTTAAATTTATTTTCTTTGATATATTTTTCATGCCATCTAGCCCTTTGTTGTTAGACTATGCTTACTCTTTGGACTGCATCTTGTCTGATCTCATCCAATTCATTAACTTGCTCCAGCCTGTGCTTCTGTGCTTCAGTCAAATCAAGTCCTAGTTGGACTGCCATCTTGAAAGTTTGGCTTTGAAACACTATGGGAAACAGGAATTGTTTTCCATAAACAAGTTTATAAGGAGTGTGCCCTGTTGTGTTTCTCCATGTAGTTCTGTAGGCCCATAAGGCTTCGGGAAGCCTTTTTTCCCAATCTCTTCTATGTAAATGAATAGTCTTTGAGAGAATCCCTTCAATCACCTTATTGGTAGATTCCACTTGGCCATTTGCTTGTGGATGGTAGGGAGTATATTTCCTGTGTCTGATTTTTTTACTTTTCTACCATTTGCTCCACCAAATTTGATGTGAATTGAGCACCTTGATCTGTGAAAATTTCTTTTGGGACACCAAAATGAGTAAAAATATCCTCAAAAAGAAAATTAACTATAGATGCTTCATTCGCAGAAGGTAATTCCTTGGCTTCTACCCATTTAGTGACATAATCAGTGCAAACTAAGATATCTTTTTTTTTTTTTAATGGAGGATTAATAGGTCCTACAAAATCCAAAGCCCATTTCTCAAAAGGTTCAATATGTACCTGAGGTTGTAATGGCATTTTACTTGAAGGAGAAGGTTTCCCTACTCTTTGGCAGCTGTCACATCTTTTGACATATTCTTTCGCATCTTTAAAGATGGATGGTCAATAATATCCTAGATGAAGGATTTTATAAGTTGCCCTCTTGTCAGCAAAATGTCCACCACAAGGTTCATCATGACATGCCTTAAGAATCTTAGGGATCTCATCTTTCTAAAAAAGTCTTCTAATAATAAGATCTGGACCTGTCCTATATAATTCATTAGGAATCCATGAAAATTTTGCACTTTCATAAATGATTTTTCTTTTGTCTCTTGCATTCTAAATTGAAGGAAATTTTCTTGAAACCAAATAATTGGCAATGTCTACAAACCTGGGAGTTTGAGTAGTTATTGCAAAGAGATATTCATCAGGGAATTTATCTTAAACTGGAGTATTGTATTTAATGTTTTCGAGTCTAGATAGGAAATCAGCCACTGTATTTTCTTTTCTAGGCCTATCCAGAATGGTGATGTTAAATTCCTATAAAAGGAATAAACATCTTATGACGTTGCCATTAGTGATTGATTTATTCATTACATATTTAATTGCAGAGTGATCTGTATGAACAAAAGTTTCATAGCCTGTTATATAATGTCTAAATTTATTTATAGCATGAAAAAAAACTAAGAATTCTTTTTCAGTTATAGTATAATTCAAATCTGAAGGAGTAAAATTTTTACTTGTATAGTAGATGGCATAAGGTATCAGGTCTTTTTGTCCCAACACATCTCTTAGAGATGTATCTGAGGCATCTGTTGAGATATGAAAAGGTAATTTCCAATTAGGTCCCCTAAAAATAGGTGCTTCATATATTTTTGTTTTCAGGGTTTCAAATGCTAACTGGTAGTCAGAATTCCATTTGAATTCACAGTCCTTGGTGAGTAATTTGAAAAGTGGAGATGTTATCTTGGTGAAGTTTTCTAAAAATCTTCTATAGTATCCTGTAAATCCTAGAAAAATCCTAACATATTTTTGACAACTTGGAACTAATAATCTAGAGATGACTTCAACTTTTGACTCATCAAATCTAATCCTATCTCCTGAGATATGGTGTCCTAGGACAATCCCTTCAGTAAAAATCATGAAACATTTTTCATGACTTAATGAAAGGTTTTATTCTTTACACCTTTTTAGAAAATTTTCAAGTTTTATAAGGCTTCTTAAAAATTAATACCGTAGAATGTGAAATCATCCATGTATACTTCTACACAATCATGTATTAGATGTAAAACGATCCCCAATACTTCCCTTTGGAATGTTGCAGGTGCATTGCACAATCCAAAAGGTAATACTCGGTAGGCATAATTTCCCCAAGGATAGGTAAATTGGTTTTATCTTGATCCTGAAGTGCAACCTAAATTTGATTATAACCACTGAAACCATCCAAAAATGAAAATTAATTTTTGTCTGCTAATGTATCTAACACCTGATCTATAAAAGGTAAAGGAAAATTATCTTTAAGAGTAGCTTTGTTTAATTCCCTGTAGTCAATGCATACCCTTCATTTACCATTTCTCTTGGCTACAATCACCAAAGGAGAAACCCACTGACTGTCTTGTAGAAATTTGCTGAATAATGAATATTTATCAACTGAGATTATCCTGATCATACACTAATTCGAATTCATGCATAACACATAACCTCTTCTACAATCGATCATCAATATGCGGAAATAGAAACATTCGCATGCGCACATAAACACAATATGTAATGGGGAAAGCTTATAGCTGAAAACCCCCAACTATTTTGTATATTATAATAGAAGATAAAATGTAACAATATCAGTACAATACTCCTCACAAGTACTCAGTACTGTCTCCAAAAGTTACACACAAACTAGCTCAGTTTTGAACAAGTCACAGGTTCAAAACTCATCCACTAATTGTCTGCCTCTACTGCACAATCCAAGTTGGTTCAATGAGAGATCCAAGTTCAAATCTCCCTGGCTTCAATTGCGCAATCCTCATGGGAAATCTCCTCCAATGCTTGTGCAAATCTCATGCGCAACTACTGTCGCAACTAATAGCAAACTCACCCTTTCATCTAAGTCTTCCACTGGTCTTCACTGAACTGTCCATGCACTGTAGTAAACTTATGTGTTCTTCAGTTGAATAATTGGTTAATAATTAGTGAATTAAATAATATTTAATTCACTCAACTCATCACTAGTGTATTAGCTAGTTAAACTAAATACAACTAGTTCAACTAAGTTAAATCGAACACAACTCCACCAACTGTCTCATCAACTCCACCAAACTCCGCCAATTGAGTTCTAACTGAATTCAACCATGTATGAGCTCACCAAACCCCTAGGAATAGCGTAATTCCTTATGTCAGGTGCATGGGCCACATCCATAGCTCCAACTGAAGTGCTGTAAGAGAATAAACTGAAGTTTATAGTCTAAATATTATTAAGGGCTAATAATATTTGACTGACCTATTTTTAGACAGGCAGTCTAAAAATAGACTTCGACCTGTATGTCTAAAAATAGAGGTCCATCTATTTTTACCAACTCGCCAAATCATCCAAGAATAGCATACTGCAACTCCTAGACCATGCTCCATATGTCTAAAAATAGAGTTTGCGCCAAAAATAGCCTGCGTGCCCACTTAGTGAAGGCGAATTCATTTCACTAAGCTCCATCATCTTGTTGCATTTTCAACACTCCCTCTCAACAAGATATGGATTATCTGCAACCCCTATCCTGCCTCTGTTGAATTTGAATTTTCTTCTGGTGAGTGCCTTCGTCAAGATGTCAGCATCCTGATCCTCCGTGGGAACATATGGAGGTAACATGATTCTCCACTGCACACAATCTCTGATATGATGGTACCTGATGTCTATGTGTTTGGAGCTATCATGAAATACTACATTAGCCGAGAGTTTAATGCAACTCTGGTTATCAAAATAAATCATAGTAGGCTCCAAGTGTGACCCGAACAATCCAACGAGGATCTTCCTCATCCAAATAGCCTCGCATGTAGCCAAACTTGCTACCATATACTGGGCCTCTACTGAACTGAGTGCCACAAATCTCTGATTCCTGCTGTACCAGGAAACTACTGTCGATCCAATGCTAAAGATACCTCTAGATGTGCTCTTCCGGTCTGTTGGGCTCCCTGCCCAATCCGCATCAGTGAAGCCGCTAAGCTTTGCTCCATCCTCCTATCTGTACCATAGACCATATCCCGATGTGCCACTAAGATAACACAATACATGCTTTCCTTCCTTCCAGAAGAGCTTGGTAGGCTTTACCATAGCTTGTGAAAGCTGGTTAACAGCATAGCATATATCGGGTCATGTATTGACTAGATACATAAGTGACCCCACCAATTGTCGATAGACAGTTGCATCCACTACTTCCACTGAAGTAGCATCCTCCTTCCTCCAACCACCAGGAAGAGGAGTGTCAACAGGCTTGCACCCATGCATGTTGAACCTCTGCAGTATCTCCCGGGCATACTTAACCTGAGAAACAAACAGTCCACCACTGCACTGCCAAATCTCCAATCCCAGGAAATAATGAAGGAGGCCCAATTCCTTCATCTCAAACTCTCTAGCAAGGTCCTCCTTGCATGAAATTATCAACAACTCATCACCCGTAAAAATCAGATCATCTACATATAGTACAATGATCAGTAGCTTCCCCTCCACCACAATCTGGTACAAGTTAGGATCCACCTCACTCTTGGAGAATCCAAGTTCAGTGAAATAACTGTCTATACGTGTGTACCAAGCACGAGGTGCTTGCTTCAGCCCGTACAGTGCTCTCTTGAGTCGGCACACATGCGAATCACTGCTGAAGATCTCGAAACCTTCGGGCTGCTCTATGTACACCTCCTCCTCAATGACTCCATTGAGGAATGCAGTATTCACATCGATCTGATGGATGTGCCATCCCATCTGCGCTGAGAGAGCTAGGATCATCCGTATGGAAGAGTACCTTGCGACAGGTGCAAAGGTCTCCTCATAATCGATCCCCTCGATCTGTGAGAAGCCATGGGTGACAAATCTCGCCTTGTACTTCTCCACACTCCTGTCAGCTGCCTGCTTCACTTTGTAGATCCATCATGAACCCACCACTGATTTCCCTCCCGGTCTTGAGACAATCTCCCATGCACTATTTCTAATGATCGAATCATATTCTTCGATCATGGCATCTACCCATGCGGGTTCCTCCATAGCTTCCTCAAAAGAGGATGGCTCCCTCATGACACATTGACTCATAAGAGGCATGTATCTAGTGTACCGATCCAGTGACTGTCTCTGTCTGCGCTGTTCTGTAGGTGCTCCTACAACCTTCTCTGCATCTTGAGCTAGTCGCTCAGCTTCTGTAGTGCGCTTGCGCCCTCTGATGGTTGGTGTTGCATGAGTGGTTTCTTCCACTCCATGAACTTCCTCTTGTGACTGATCCACATCCGGAAGCTCCTCCTTAGGAAATAATAGCTCCTCATCTGCATGCGAGTGTGGCTCCCTCTCAAGCAAACACTGCATGGATTTCTCCTCCTCAAATTTGATATCTCGTGGCACAACAGTCTTGTGACTGTCTGGCAAATACACATGATAGTTGTGGGGCATATTAGTGTACCCCACAAATATTCCAACCTCTGCGGTCGGATCCAGCTTCTTTATGGCATCCTTCATCACATGCATGTAGATAGGTGAGCCAAAAATCCTCAGATGAGAGATGTCAGGCCTCTTGCCAGAAAACGCCTCCTCTGGTGTACTCATGCCAAGTATCTTGTGAGGACAACGGTTCTGCACATACACTGCAGTATTGCATGCCTCAGCCCACAAGTGAAGGGGTAGGCCCTGATCATGCAACATCGCCCGTGCATCACCCACGATCATTTTGTTCTTCCGCTCAGCAACCCCGTTCTGCTGTGGGTTATGGGGTGCGATGAGCTCTCTCCGAATCCCTTTTATGCTGCAAAAGTCTTTGAATTCAGTAGATATGAATTCACCACCATTGTGGCTCCTAAGAGAATTCACATGCTTTCCCGATTCCTTCTCAACCAGCGCCTTGAATTCACAGAACTTTGAATATGTCTCTCTCTTCTTCTGCATGAAGAAGATCCAGCACTTCCGAGAGAAATCATCAACAAAGATCACATAGTACTTGTGCTTTGCTGTCGAAGCTATAGAGAAAGGACCACACACGTCTGTGTGAACTCTCTCAAGGATCGTCGTGGCGCGACTATCCTTCTCGTGAAAGGTGGCTTTCACATATTTTCCCAGGGTACACCCCTTGCACTAATCTGACTGCGCAAGAGTACCCTTAGGAAGCCCAGTAGAAATCTGCTACAGTATCTTCAAAGCTCCATGGTGAAGGTGGCCCAATCTCCTGTGCCATAGCTCGCCATCATCATCCCGGCTCACCACTTCTCCCGCCTTGCATGCCTTTGTTGCACAGCCATCTACTTGCAACTGATAAAGGTTCTTGAATCGAACCCCTATCTTCCGGGTCTCTCCAATTGTCTTACTGTGCAGGAAGGATTTTTTTTTGCTGAAGACCACATCATACCCCTCGTATTCCAACATCACCACAGAGATCAGATTCTTCATCAATCCTGGAACATTCAATACTTCCTTCAATACGAAGGGTTTACCAGCCTCCCTCTCAAAGGAATGGTACCGATACCGGTTGCACTGTATCTACCATCATCACCCATCTCGATGTGCACTCCAAGATCTTTTTCCTCCAGATCTGAAAAACAGATCTCGATCTCCAGTCATGTGAAATAACGCACCACTATCCAAGAACCATACTGATCCCATCACACTTGAAACCAAGCATGTGATCAGTGAAAAATCCAGTTCGAATTGAGAATCCAATGCCTCTCCCGCTGTAGATCTAGCAGCCTTCTTATTTTTCTTCTTCTGCGGACAATTTGTGGCATAGTGTCCGTGCTAGTGAAAATGAAAACACTTCACCTTGGACATGTCTTGCTTCTTACCTTTCGCACCAGACTGAGAAGCTTTCTTGCTCTTCCCCTTCCTTGTTTTGGTAGCCAAAGAACAATTTTCTTCATCAGATACCTTTGATGAAGACCCATCGCTGGTAGTCCTCCTTATCTCCTCCTGCATGAGATCCGCCCAAAGTCGCTCCCATCCCGGCAACTTCTCCCAACCATTGACAGAGTCCTGATAGGAATGCCAAGCCTTTAGAAGACCAAGGAGAGCCAGGTCCACCAACTCCTCTTCATCAAAATTCACCCCCACACTTCCCAGCTCATCTCTGCATCGAGTGAACTTCGTGAGGTACTTGGCGATACTGTCGCCTTTCTCCATCTTAATGTTTCTGAGTTTATCCTTGAGCGCCATCTTCATTTGGTAGCTCTTGCTCTGGAATATATTTGTCAATGCTTTCCGCATCAAATATGGAGAAGCTTTTCCATGCAGGTTGGATACAATGTGATCCTTCACGCCCTCCAACAGAATCCTTAGACATTTCGCCATCTTCTTTTGCCAAGCTTCAACTTCAGTAGGATAAGTAGGCTTTTTGACATCTGTATCTACAAACTCTTTCAGCCCATTATATTCTAATACTTCCTCCATTCGATATTTCCATGCAACATAATTCAAACTGCCTTCAAGAGCATATTCGAGTCGCAAACTGTTGAAAGACATTTCCACTCCGGCACCAAGAAAACAAACTGCTGCAAAATTCGAATTCCAAACTCAAAAACTCAACTGCTTCTGGATCTGTGAGAACAAATTATTTCTAGCATAGAGATCGACTGTAAGGGCATTTACTGGATATATCACCTTTTAGAGAAAGGATGGATCCAGAGGCTACCTGGCCCGATACAGACTCTGTATACCGAAATAAAATTGTAATCACTGTAATAGATCTCGATGATCAATTCACTCTGATACCATGTAGAAATTTGTTGAATAATGAATATTTATCCACTGAGATTATCCTGATCATACACTAATTCGAATTCATGCATAACACATAACCTCTTCTACAATCGATCATCAATATGCGGAAATAGAAACAGTCACATGCGCGCATAAACACAATATGTAATGGGGAAATCTTATAGCTAAAAACCCCTAGCTATTTTGTATATTATAATAGAAGAGAAAATGTAACAATATCAGTACAATACTCCTCACAAGTACTCAGTACTGTCTCCAAAAGTTACACACAAACTAGCTCAGTTTTGAACAAGTCACAGGTTCAAAACTCATCCACTAATTTCCTACCTTTACTGCGCAATCCAAGTTGGTTCAGTGAGAGATCCAAGTTTGAATCTCCTTGGCTTCAACTGCACAATCCTCATGGGAAATCTCCTCCAATACTTGTGCAAATCTCATGCACAACTGTTGTCGCAACTAATAGCAAACTCACCCTTTCATCTACCTCTTCCACTGGTCTCCACTGAACTGTCCATGCACCGTAGTGAACTGATGTGTTCTTGAGTTGAATAATGAGTTAATAATTAGTGAATTAATTAATAATTAATTCACACCACTCATCACTAGTGTATTTGTCAGTTAAACTAAACACAACTAGTTCAACTAAGTTAAACCGAACACAACTCCACCAACTGTCTCATCAACTCCACCAAACTCTGCCACTTGAGTTCTAACTAAAGTCAACCATGCATGAGCTCACCAAACCCCTAGGAATAGTGTAATTCCTTCTGTCAGGTGCATGGGCCACATCCGTAGCTCCAACTGAAGTGCTGCAAGAGGATAAACTGAAGTTTATAGTCCAAATATTATTAAGGGTTAATAATATTTGACTGACCTATTTTTAGACAGGCAGTCTAAAAATAGACTTCGACCTGTATGTCTAAAAATAGAGGTCCATATATTTTTACCAACTCGACCAATCATCCAAGAATAGCATACTGCAACTCCTATACCATGCTCCATATGTCTAAAAATAGACATAGTCTAAAAATAGACTTTGCGCCAAAAATAGCCTGCGGGCCCGCTTAGTGAAGGCGATTTCATTTCACTAAGCTCCATCATCTTGTTGCATTTTCAACACCTAGTACAGCTTGGAAAATGCCCAAGAATGGGACTGCAACACTGTGTGACAATACTTCTAAGACAATAATGCAGTTCAGCCAAATATATGTAGGAGGACAATATGGAGGCTCAATACTATCATTTACATCAACATATAAAGATTATATTGAAGCCCATACATCATAGAACAAAAAATAGAAGAATTTACATGAAGAAATCCTCAAGAATGAGGTGTTGCAACCATAAGAAATGACTAAACAAGCTTGGCATCATTATTTTATATAATTTACTGCAGCAGTAGATTAAAAATTAGATCTAGAGCAAAATAATGCATGAACAATTAGATCTATGATAGATCCATACACTATAATGTCTCTACTTTACATTCCCCTTGGGGATTTCAGCAAATCATGAAGCACATGGAGTAGATATGAGATTCCATGCAGCAGATCTGTAGATCTATTCAGAATTTCTGAAGTATATATAGGAGTATTCAGATCATATCTAAATATGACATGGAATAGAAAAGAAATCCATGGATCACCACAGTGAAGGGCAGATCCCCAACAACAGAGATCACTCCTCAAACTTTTCAAAAACACACTGCAACTTTCCTCTTTGCAGATAACACAGTGCTGGAAGAGGAACTGCGCTGTAGGCTTGAAGAAAAGTTTGGCCTGATTCCAATATGTAGATCTGAAGCTCCAATGATCCAGAACACTCTTTCCAATGGGATAGAAACCTTTCCCACTGAAAAAGGGGCACTAGATTGGCCTAGATCTGAGTAGATCTAGCCTCCACTTGCTGTAGCTTACAAAGAAAACCAAACCCTCAATACGATCTATGTTTTTGTTGGAAGAAGAAGCTTGGCCTTAAGCCTAATAGTGGTCAAGAAATAAAAGACTCTTCCAAGAGCTACTCAAGGAAAGAGAAGGATTCCTAAATAGGAGATCCTTGTTCTAAATAACACTATTCTCTGCTAAACAGCCAAGAGAATGAGAAATGTCTAAACAGAAAAATTCTTCAAAATAATATGTTCATCAACAACCCTTCTCTTTTTGTCCTCCTCTTCCTTTTATAAGATTGAGATATTGCAAAACCCTAAACCATCTCAATGATTTAGCTCCTTTCACATGTGTGGCCTCCATCTAAAACTACGTTGTGCATCTAGGATGTTCATTGCATCTGGACAACGCTATTGATTTGGTCTTGTTGACCCAGTCAAATGACTCAACCCCTTTCACACATAAGGATGTTTTATTAAAGTAGCTCAGATTTAGCCTTGTTCACATGGGGCATTGATTTATTCACTGATTTTAGGAGTTTTTATGTTCCTCCTTTTTACATTTATTCATGAATAGAAAAGTAAAGTAAAATTTAATATTCCAATTAGCTTGAGGCTAATTAGGAATATTACATGATCTTGGTCACTTCGCCTGCAGTTTTCCTAAGAAGAAGGACAAAGGAGATTCTGATTCCAAGGCTGCAGTAGTAAATGGAGATGAATCTGATGATGATGCAACCATGAGTGCTCATGCACCTTGAGAGAAGAGGTGGGGTGACATGGATATATAGAGTATCCAAATTGAGTAGTGGGATCCTTGAGTCAACCCTACTCTTGGATCACATACGAGCTACGGGGGCCTTAATATGGTAGCGAGATGAGCCGGGAAATGGTTGCATATGGCCACATTGAAGAGGGAAGAGGGAGCAACATGATGCAGAGGAAACAACAACATGGAGGCAGTACCGTAGAGAGGCTGATGGGACTTCAATAGTGCAGAGAAGCTGGGCTCATGAAGTGCAGAGTTGCAGCATGATAATGTCTCTAGTGCGACAACGCGATTCAGTATCAGGGAGCTTCAATGGTGGAGGGCAACTCAACTTGTCTGTCAAACAGTTGGGAAAAGTGCTTCTGTTGCTTACTTCTCAGCAACTGAGTTATAGTGTAGCAGTTAGTAGTGGAAGTGCTATGGGTAGCATGATGCAACAAATGGAGAGGGAGTTGCAGTACATATGTAGCAGTGTCAGTGGTAGTGGCATGGGTAGCAGTACAGAGAGCATCAATGAAATAGATGGAGGGCAGCAAGCCAAGCATCAATAGCACAAACCAAGTACTCAAGATCTTGTAATGCATGGTGTGATGTATTGCTAGAGCACACTTTTGATGCTAAGAGGGAGTGTTGAGATTTTGTGTAGTATTCCAAAATGGAAAAGACGGGAATATAGAACAAAATACTGGAAATAGCAGTGAATAACATTACACCAAAATGTGAGACAACCATGGAGCCATTTTATTATGTAAATCAGCAACACATAGGTACAATAAAAATGGTCACAACTCAAATAATCAAGGCAAACAAGCCTCCCATGAATACATATGCCAAATATGAAATGTTGCTACATAGCAGAATGCCAGAGAACAAGTACATCACAGTTTTAAATGGTACAATTCTACTAGAAATGTAAAATAATATAGATATACTAATGTATGGCTCATAAAGTGTCGGGAGTAGATATCTAAGCTCCCAAACACATTTCTGAGATAACCCGGGAAGGGTTTCCTAAAACAGAAAAAAATGCAGAAGACACAAATATGGCCCTAGGGCTGAATAATCTCTGCAATTGGATAGATGATAGGAGGTGGCTGATCTAATCTAGAAATTTATGGAAACTCCTCCTATAGATTCTCCAAATGAGAGGCTAATCCCTTCACTGAAAATCTGTCTCCCCGAATTAGGGCTCCAAACCCTCTACTGCAACTGCACACTAAAATAACGTAGTTCCTTCAGAAAACTACGTTGTAACAGATAGAAGTACCTTAGCCTAATGTTGGATGATGAAATGAGTCTCAAGAACCTCCCTTACAAGCCTCCCAGATGAAGGGCTGCTCCCTCCACTAGAAAACAAGCTCAGAAGTTGGGTTTCTCAACCCTCCACTATTGCACCCTGCAAGACAACACAACCCTCTGCAGAAACTGCGATGTAGAACAAAGATGGAGCTTGGCCTAATGCCGAATAGTGGAAAATGTAGTTCAATACTCTTCCTAGAGGCTTCTCAACGAAAGAGGTGGGATTCCCGACTAGGAACACCCTCTGCTAAACAGCACTGCAATCATAGCTAAACAGTTGAAGAGAGCACAAGTCTAAACAGACCATATAAAAAATAATAATCTAAAACATGAATCATAATGGCTTCCATCCCCTTCCTCATATAAGTGATAAGCTTCCTCAACCTTGGCCCCACTTATTTAATTCACTACTTCCATGCAAAGAGTCTCCAACCAAAACTGTGTTGTCCCTCATTGAATGCCACTCCTCCATAATAGCACTGTTGATTTGGTCAAATTTGACCCAGTCTTCATGCTCCAACCCCTTTTCACACCTAAGGGTCTTCAATCTAGCTTTTTAGATGACCTCCATTCACACTAGGAGTGTCTTTAGTCCTAATAAGGAGATTTACGAGTCTCCATACCCTCTTACTCTTCAACCCAAGAAGAAAAATAAAAAATTAATATTCCAATTAGTTGTGTGCTAATTTAGGAATATTAGATTTTATGTATTTTGGGTAGCATCAGTTGTGATCTAGGTCCCAAATTTTGTGGAGGGACTAGAGTACACTTGATCTACAACCCATAAATGGATTTGATAAATTTCAAGTTGTGTTCAACTTATTCAAATGTTTAATTATTTTTAATGGAGTTCCTAAGTCTAACTTAGGAAAATAAAATAATTAAAGTGAATTAATTAACACATGTGCTGAAATTGTCTTAAGTCACATGGATCAAGAAGTATTTTAACCTCAATCATTGATGGATGATTTAATCTCGATTGTTGAAGGGTTCAACGAAAAAGTATAAGAGAAAGGCTTGAGGGTCAGTTGAGACACAATTTTTCTGTAGAACTGAGGAATAGATCTAGAATTCTAGGGTAAGTTTGCTAAGAATTTCCAATGGAATTTACTGCAGTGAGGGGTAGTATTGGCCAAGGTAATGTTCTAATTCCACGGCCAAGAGATAGAAAGAGGCAAGAGGAGAAGCCACAAGGACAACACAGAGAGGCTTCAGAGCCACATAGAGCAGAAGGGACATCGCAGAGACAACACAAAGGCAGCTAGGGCCACGTTGGGCTGACGCTGGCCAAGAAGAGGTAGTGCAGGGGTAGCGTAGACCCTCCTATGGTGACGTAGGCCCTCCTAGAGCCACACAAAGGCTGACGCAATTCCTCCAGGGCAACAATGGGGCTTCAAAAGCAGTGCTGAGGTTTTTAGGGTCATATCTGGGCTAAGTCCTATAAATCATGTTTGAGGGTGTGGATAAGTCAGATATTTGGCACTAGATCTTCAAGTTAGCTACAAATTTTATATATTTTATTCTCTATTCAGTTTTCCAAGGTTGGAACCCATATTTTCTGCATTCATAACTACTTAATAATAAAACCCTCATATATGTTGAACTGGTTTTCCCGCTTTGGGTTTCTCCGGGGACTTATGTCCAAAATTCCATGTGTCACTTTGTTGCATGAGTGAATTATTCAGTAAATGATCTACATGTGTAGGTTGTAGATGTGCTTATTTTCGATATTTTCTAAATCTAATTTCTAAAAAATAACTTGTAAAATTAAATCAAGTAGGAGAAAATTAACCAATACACTGTAGTAAAATTTTCACAGTTTGGTCCATTCAGGGTAGCAGAGGTCAAAGGAAACAATACTTTTGCACTGGATAATTTGGAAGGAGATACACTCAAGATTCTTGTCAATGGACAGTTTCTCAAGCCTTACTTCCAGCATTGATTGCAGGCTATGATGGGCAATTTTACATATTCTCATAGTGTATATATGTCGTTCTGTTTTTTTGCCTCAATTCTTGTTTTTTTTTTTGGTTAAAGTTGCTTGAAATTGGTTCTAACGAGGATCACAGGCACATCAAGAAGAACACAAGCAGGTGGTCTGCAAGTTCTTGACACACTGGAACGAGTGTGTCGTCCCCAATGGATCCAATGTTGCCTTGTAATTCTCTTGGAGGGATAAGGCAATATCAAAGTCAAGCAAATGAAGAGTTGGAGCGGGTAAGATGAAGACCCAATGCTTCAAGCGCGGGCCGGGCGGCCCCCACTTCTGCCACATCACTCATCCCCTCGCTCATCACACATCGCTCCCCATAAGTTTTAACCTTTACCTCTTAAGACATGGCCGAAACCCATATTTCCCCCAATGTGACTTAGTGGGACCCATCCAACCTTACTGCATTACCAAATCACATGCAAACCTTTGTTTTCGCATTTCCCTTACCTTTTCACCTTCTTGCACTTCCCAACATTTAAGTGCCTACATTTCACATATCGCATGTTTTATCACTTACCCTTCGTTGTTCACGCATAAATATTGCGATTTTCGATGTGCGGGCGGTCCCACCTTTACTGCCACATCATCCTTTCTCCCCATCGCATATTTCTCCCCACAATATTTAACATTTACACCCCCCACCCCCCCCCCCCGCCCCCGCACATTGCACTTCACATATTTTAATTTTTACCCTCCACTACTATTACATAAAAATTGCGACATGCGATCTGGGGGTGGTCCCACCTCTGTCGGACCATCACACATTTCACTTCGAAAATCTTACCGCTTACCCTTCATCGTTATCCCATAAATATTGCGAAATGCGGATAGTCCCACCTCTGTTTGCCACGTCACCTTCCCTGCACTTCGCACATCACACCTTTCACCATTTACCTTTCATTGTTATCACGTGATATTTGATCTGCGGGCGCGTTCCCAACTCCATCTTCCATGTTACTCCTCCCCGCACTTTTCACTTTGCAAAAAATAACATTTAACTCCCGTCGTGTTTATTATAAAACTTGCGACATGTGATCTGCGAGCGGTCCCACCTTTGCCACCACGTCACCTTCCCTGCCCCTGCACTTTGCACATCACACTTTCTACCTTCTATGCCTCGTTGCTTACACATAAATCATGTGATTTGCGATGTGCGGGTGGTGTTTGGGTCCCACCGCCTTGCCACGTCATCAATATCTCTCCTACAGCCTTTCTCACCCATTTTAGTGTTAATGAGTCCCGCTAAATCCAATTCCTCTTCCACCATCTTTCCTTTAGCTCCGCCCCATGTCAATGCATCTGACGGCTCATAATCTATTTCGCACCCCCTCCACCTTCTAAAGGTTAATGCTTGGGGGGGGGGGGGGGGCGCGCGGTCTGAAATGGTTGGTTTCTAACATCATCTGGTTGCTATGTGGCAGCTTGTAGTGATTTCGCACCCCCCATCCAATACCACAAACCATCCATGCCCCCTCCGAAATCAGGTTTCTGGTTTGTAATTCAAACATAGCATGGGCTTTTGGGTGGAACATGTAGTTGTGTTTTATTAATTTTTCTCAGGATATCTCTGCTAAAGAGCGAGGTGTGCACAGTACGACTGCCACTTCACACAGATTAAGTGGAAATTGTAAGATTGAGGGAGTGGATAATTTCAAGCAACGGGTGGAACCGTATGATGACAGCCATGCCTGCCCACCGACAACTGCTCCTTTCCATACTATTTGAAGGCTCCCATAATTTTCCTCCATGGACAACCATGTCCTTTTTGTTTGATTTTGATGATTTTGTTGGTGAAATCTCAATTTCACCCATTCATGTTTTAATTCTCTCAGTTCAAAAGTAATTGTTCGATGTACGCTCTGAAAGTTAGGTAGGATATTTTGATTTAATAGGTATGGTTTGATCATAAATGATTAGGATCATAGATCCTCAAAGAAAACTCTATATGTATGGATTTCAAAAATGAACAAGGGTTTTGGAATTTTGAAGAATATTTCTGTAGTTTTGTATGATTGTGCTCCCTGTGCTCTTGAGATACATATTTGGGAGAGCTGTTTAAACTTAATATGATACAGAGTTGTTATTTGGATTCTAGATGGAACAATGAGTAGTATGTATCTGTTTCCTTCTGTTATCAGTAATCTCTTTTTTATGTGTAATCATATTTCATGCTATGCTGCTTTGATGGTTCATGTAATGTAGCTGCTAGTAGTCTACAATTTTATTCATGAATTAGTGTCTGTATAACGCTCAAGTGTTAACACTCATGTATTAAGCTTGTTGCACTCCCTTAATTCGTGTTTCATGAACCTATATTGTTTTCCATATCCCATTCACATCTGCTTTATCTGAGTTTACGAGGGGAATGATTCTTAATCCTCTTAAGCCTGTCTCTTGTGGGTTCCTTATCTGTTATTTCTCAACACCTCTACATATTTTTAAAGCTTCTGCTCATTGTTTTATACTTAGCCCATCTAAAAGCCATCAGCCTCACAGCCTCCTGAGCCCTCTCATTTTTTTGGGAATTGACATGAATCAGAATCAAATGGTCTTCTCCATCCTAGAACCACGAAAACCATTATTTTCTTGACTAATATTCTGGCAGAGGAATTTATACAATAGTCTACATTTAACCTTTGATTTTAAGATTTCCTAGGAACTAGTCTTTTGCAACTCAAGGATGTCTCTAGGGGCTACAACACCCTGGAAAAAAGGGTTATTAGAAGGCTAAGGTTCAAAAATATATTTTTTAATGAGAGAGGATATTAATAAACCACCCACAGCCTTTGTCGTTGTGGTTCAAATTTTATAACTTGCATCACAATTATACCCAAGAGAAACGTAACCAAAGAGAAATATAGAAAGAACCTTCTCTATACCAATGGGCCACCTAATCCAAAAATAAAGTGCCAAAATCCTTGTTGTTCTTACCTTAGTAGGTCGAGATGAAGGCCTACAATCAATACCCTAGATGAGGGTCGAAGTGAACAGGAAAAAGGATGCAGGGATCTGATATTGTAGATAATCCCTAGCCTCTAATCAAACAAACCCAAACATATCCCAAAACCCAAAAGGAAAATGCAAATATGAATCCTTTATTTTGTGATATTTTCATTGTCCTTTTCATAAATAAGTCTGCCTCAAGATATCTGAAAATTTCAGAGGTATTGTCTCAAGAATATACATTAAGGTTGTGTATTGAGGTGAGGTGTAATGTCTCATTTTATAGGCTTATGTGTGTGCTAAATAGGGGCTTCAAAAAGAAAATTGGAGGATATTTTTTCGGAGTTTAAACATTTTTCAAACTTACTAATTTATTTAATTGAGATTTGTTACTTAAAAACGTAAGTAACCAAATGGTGAAGGAATTTTATACTTAAGGGTGTGAGACGTACTTCATATGGGTATAATAGCAATGATGCCCTTTTTAAACATGATCTCTCCTCAAAACATGACATCAGAACCCATGTATTTAATTTTTTATGCCTACAACCAATTAAAGTATGCCAAGTCACCACTCGTTGGGGTTTTAGCCCAAAAACAAGGTCTTCAACTTCAAATGTGAATATCTCTCAAAATAGGAGGTCTATTAGGGCGTGCAACATACCACCATAAAACATCTTGTTGTGGAGAGTCCAATAACATGGATCTACAAGACAAACTCAATGATTTTCCACTTCAAAAACCCTCAACAAAGTCAGGGTATGTCCTTAGTATATGAACCCAAAACCTAAGACTCAGGTTTTCAACCATCGAACAGTGCAGCCTTCAACTTTATGTAAACCATACAATTATAATAAGCATTCATTTTTCATTTTACATCAATGATTGGTGTTTCAGTCAAATTCAAACCCAGTCAAACCCCAGGCTTGTGTTGTGTTATTCAACAACCCCCATTATTTTAGCATAGTTACCTTAGGAAAATAATGGGGACCCTTTTAAAAAAATTTAGATTAAAACAAATAAAACCCTTAAGAGATTAACTTAAATAGAAATAATAAGGAAATGGGTTAAAAACATTAAATTTTCGTCTTAAAGACACTTGAGCGGAGAATGTTAAGCAAATCACAATATCGCATGAAATACATATGGCTCCTAAAATCCACTCAACACAAATTGTGATGTGAAACACAACAAATCACCTTAATAAAGGAAAAAGGCATTTTCCCAAACAAAAATTCCATGAGAAAGAGACCACAGGACCCACTTCTACCATGTAGGAAAATCGCATTTCGCAGTTTTATCCCGACAATATTAAATTCATCCTCCACATTTCCCCGATACGATATACTCTATCGCATCACACTTTCACTTATTGACCACTTTTTCCCTTCCTTCATTTTCTTCGACGTTGCGAGTATGATATCACAATCAGCAAAAAAAAATTGATCGACACTTTATAAATATTCACACACGAATAACACCGCGATACGTAGATCTCATTTAAATGCTGAAATGATTACACATGCACATCAACCCGTATTTTCCATTAATTCCATAACTTAAATGGTTTTATATCCCATGCTTCCAAAAATGATCTAACTACAAGAAGCATTGAATTTATGTATTAACCACATGCCAAGTTTCATTCGCTTGATTGATTCCATTATTATGGTACTTTTTTATTTGTAAATAAAAATTTCCTCATTCTACTTATCATTATTCATTGTTCACAGATGAGTCCAAATAAACAGAGCTCTTTGAAGATGTCGAAAGTTGTGAAGAAAGCTAAGAAACCTATGGCACCCACAAATCCTACACCTACTGTAAGTGAAAGAATAGAAATGGTTTCTCTATTCACAGACACAACATGTGGGCCACAAAGTGGTTCTTCGGAAAGTTACTGCAGATGCTTCTGATTCTTCAGAAGCTACTATAGAAGAAGTTTCCAATTCTTTTCTACACCAAGTTGCTATGAACCCCAAAATTCTACCATATACTAATATGGTAATATGGATAATCGACAATCTCAATATTAGCGAAAGAAATTTCTTAACCAGCAGAGGAACGATGATAGGTTCTTTTAAAGAAGAAGACTTGAAGTCAATGTATCACATTCTAGACCTACAAAAGGTCTACGACAAAGAATTTCTAGTGCAATTCGCTAGCGAGAATGTGACGAAGTCAAATCCTATCAAGAAAATGATTTATAACTCAAATAAACAAAAAAATGATGATGGGTATGTATTCTACTTACTCCCTTGCTAGTCCCTATTGTTATGTTGCTGCAATGATTTCTAGGCTCTTTGTTTAGCCTGATACTACCAAATTTTTAGTTGAATGGGTTCCCCTAATGGAAGAAATCACATACTCTTATATCATGGATTGGGGAACCATTTTGTCCAACAATATTGACACTCAAATTCTAGAATATAGGAAAAATCATTCTATTTCCTCCAAAACATTTCCCCCATTCTATATGAGTTCTTATATTATGGACATTGTATGTTTCACTTCAAATTTTCCAGCCATGGGTTGGAAATGGACTACCTAGGACCCTCTCCCCATTCATGTCTATCATAGCATGTTATGGGAGTCAAAATATGAAAACCATTTTCATAGAATATTCCAGGGATTTATGCTCCCTTTATTTCAGTTTGTGTTCAATGATAAATCCCCCAGGTTGTCTAAAGAAGCCCAAGATGACTTCTCCTCCATTGGAAAATGGTTTGGAGAAGAATAGTTTTACCTATGTTAAGGTTTTTGGGAGCCTCTCTCAACCACATGTTTTACCATTATATATTCTGGATACGCTTCTCTCAAGAGAAATAGATTATCAAATTTTTGGAAATGGATTAACTAAGTTTTTGAAGGAAGCTAAGAAAGCATTATGGCCCTCCTTTCTAATTCACTGTGGTGTTTATGCCTTGGACAACTATAAAAACGCAGGATTAGAGGTCAACCAAATTGAATGTTTGAAATTTTTTACAATTTCAAATAGACAACACGACCCAAATCAAGTTGCCAATGATTTTACCACTCAGTTAAAATCAGACCTTTTGTACATGAAGATGATGAGTTCGATGACTTGTTTGAGCCAGTCAACACTTACTCCACAGTTCAAAAGTTAGCAGCGTTACACCTCCATCAATAGAAATTGTCAAAATTTAAATAGTGTAGGAACAAAATATTGGAAGGGATTTCTTTGAAAATGTTAGAAGTATCCCAACCCATAACACAAAAGGAACAGGAAAAAGAATAGGCACCCAAGGATACTGAAGTCCTTAGTAAATCTGAAGAGGATAAATATGCTAAATTTCAAACCATGGATTTAGAGTTCCCAAGTAATTTTAATGGTGTCTGGAATGATTTTACTAAAAAACTCCAAGGAGGAAAAGAAGTTATTATTACTGCTCATCAATATATAGTGAAAACGCCTCAAAGAAAAATTCAGGACTCGTTTACTGCTAGGCCATCTGATAATTTAGTTAGCACAGAATAAGTGGAATTCATCTTGGTCTTCCCTACTACAGAAATTGTAATGAAAAATGAGGAATTCCCTCCTCTTGATATATTATATAGTCCTAAACATAAATTTGTTATGAGCAAGCAAAGAAAAAGAAGGAGGATAGAGCAGTATCAACTCCTTGTTCCAGGAGATGTGTCAATGGAGATAGTCTGGAAAGATTCACAAGCAGATCCTTATTAGGATCTAACTTGTCTTACCCAGTTCACATGAGCCTATGCATCTGATACTATAGATAAGGCCTCTGAAGTTCAATAGTTGATTAAATAAAAGGATGAAAGAATCATCCAAATAGAAAAGGAACTACAGGAAGAAAAGAAAAATGTCAACTAGAAACTATAGGTACAGGTATCACAACTCCAAGAGATCATTGATCAATTGAGATTACAACTCCAAACTGAAATTAGTGCTAAGGACACTCAAATTCATCAATTGGAGTTTACTGTTGAAATATAATCCAACAATAGATGAATTTGTGAAATAAGCACTAGAATTGAATACCCTACTCGCACAACAGTAAGTTATTTTATGTCAAAGGTTGTCAAATATCATTGAATTATGTGAGCAAAGTGATTAACTGGTGAATCGAATAGTAGACTAGAGAATTAGTTTCGATGAAATCAATGATAAATTGTCATAGTATGTCAGCTGGCAAGACACTACTGATGGTCGAAAGACTAATATTCTGAGGATTGAGGACTCCAAAAATGAAATATTATTTACCAATTGGTACATACAAATGAAACATGTTGAAAGGGCCATCTGCAGAGCTAGAGATGGGGCTAATAATATTGTTGAAACAGTCGGGAAGAATCTCATCGTTGCCAATCTTATTAATAGATGCACTCTTGGCTCTCTTCCCATTGTTATATATTTGATAAGTAAATGGAAATAAATCTCCAAGATCTAAGAGGAAAGCATCAGAAAGTTGGAAAAGCTAGATTGGGATAAGTATTAGAAATACTTGGTAAAGCCACATAGCCAATGGATCATGTTGCATTGTCTTACAGATACTTCTTCCTATATGTTTCCTCCACTTTCAGATGTGGTTTTCACTGGAAAGTTGTGCATTAGTCCAGAACAACCTCCTGAGGTTCATCCTATGCTTAAAATCCTTCAATTGAAGGAACGAATGGCTAATGAGACAGCAGGACAACCTTCAAGCAAGTCAGCCCATTAAATTATGTTTGTGTTTTATTTTCACTTAGTTTAAGGAGATTTTTTTAAACCTCCTCAACTTTTATTGTAATTACTATTTTTAAGACTTTCTATTTTATTATATAAACCCCTTCATGTCTTTTAAGAAGGGGTCCTGAAATTTTGAAAGGAAGACTTTACAGAAGTCACACTTTTGTACTCTTAAAGTTTTCTTAATAGAAAGGGTTGGACCAAATACTATTTTTCAAATGAGAAGAGTTAGCATAAACGTGGTACTTTTGTCCTATATGTTAATTTTTTGTTCCAAACGAGAAATGATTAATTTTTCTTATGGTGTTTTGTTTTATGTATCTTTTTGAAAACAATCAGACATTAATTCAATTTTTAACATGTCAGATTTCTATCTTTTGGTACATATTCAATACATGCAGTAAAAAGATGTGATATATTCTTATCCAATTGATTTCATTAACTATTTAAGTAAATCAATTATTTCAAGTTGTTTTCATATCTCTAAGTGTTTGTATAATTTTTTTTGCATTCGCTGAAAGATCATCTTTATAAATCGCATAGAGAGAATAATTCATCCTGGGATAGATATAGATAGGTATAATTATTTACTTCAAGCTTGTTATCACTCCCATCTACCAAGTTACTATCAATTATAATACCATCCATTCACCCAATTATATTTCACTGGGAAACTGGTCCCATAAATCCATTCAAAGCCACCATACCAAACGGATAAGGGACGATTTTCAAGTCCCCGACCGGGTGGTTTTCCCCAATGTTGTTGCACCGATTTTAGGGGCCTCGAAAATTTTATAGAAATGAAAAAACCATCCAACAATGTCCCCCTTTTTCATTGATGGCAATACGTGTACTCCTTTTGAGAATTCAAATCCCCTTGACATCATGCTTCATCTCCTCCTCATGATTTGATTATCCTCATATTTTATCTCCCCCTTTGACATCAATGGAAAAGGGTGATTTCTTTTGTGAATCTGCTTGCTTCCTATGGACATGTAACCTACTTGTGCTCCCCTTGAGAAGAAGCCTTCCTTTGTCTTCCTACAATGTACTTGTTTACTTTGAAATTCCTGTGACAGTACTTGTTGCACTGACATGTCTCCCCCTATCATGATGTGCTTCATATGGGTTTCCTTTGGTGAATATGATAACCATTTGTTGATTTGTAGTGCTAACCTATTATTAATGTGGATACTCTGATAATCGATCATTTTGGACTTCTATCATATTATTGTTTGTCTCCCTCTGAACCTGTTATGGATTTGGAATATCCGACTTGATGTTTTTATTCTACCCCTGTTGTGTATGTGTTAAATGTGGACTTGTGCCATAAATATATCTTCAAAATAATGTAGGACCTAATTCTTTAGTTGGATCATTCTAGTGCATGTCATCATCCAATGTACCTATTGATTCATCATTACCTTTTGACGTTACAAATCCTGAAAGCATGAATATTGAGACTTTCTTATCTACTTGATCTTCTTGTTCCTTATTTTCTTTCCAGACCTTTTTGTACCTACAATATTGACCTATGTGCCCATAGTTATCACATTTATAACATTTTATGTTGGGCTCGTACCTTCACTCTCAAGCTATGTGCCCATAATTATGACATTTGAAGCATTCAATTTCATTTATAGAAGATTACATCTGGTATCTACATTTGCGAGCTATATTACCATAGTTATGGAATTTGAAACATTCAATGTTTAACCCATTTGGCATGTACTTTATGTTGACAAAATCATCATGGAACTTGTCTTGTAATCCTGCAAACTCACTTCTAGGATTTTACATATGCCTCTGGTAATTGTACCTATCAAAAACGTCACAATCCCTAGCCATATGTCTATAGTTAGTACATTAAAAAAAATAACCATTAAATAAACGAGCATACTTGGATGAGTTATCTTGTTTGGATTCATTCTTCTTCAGAGGTGGTCGTATTTGATAATTGTACCTATCAAAAACTATCCATATGTCCATAATTATCACATGAAAAACAATTGTTGGGAATCACGATTTTCATTAGACCAAAACCCATAGGTGTTAGTCAACGATCACATTGCCAGAGATAAGGATCCATGAGAGGCAGTTATTCCATGTCGTGAAACACATGGGGAGTGTTGGTTTATCCAATGTCCAACAATCACCTCCCCAATGAAATCCGGGTGTGTATCAAACTCGTGACCTACGCTCTGATACCACTTGTTGGGAATCACAATTGTCGTTAGACCAAAACCCACAGGTGTTAGTCAAAGATCACATCACTAGAGATAAGGATCCATAAGAGGTGGTTAGTCCATGTCGTGAAACATACAAGGAGTGTTGGTTTATCCAATGTCCAATAGACAATAAAAATTAAATGAACAAGTGTACCTGGGTGGTCTTATGTATTCGTTCTTCTTCTAATATGGAGGTATACTCTTTCGTTGTCCTTTTTCCTTGACTGCTTCAACATCATTCTTTGAAGTTTCAATATTCCCAATCTTTTCCTCATCTCGAGTTTGCAAATATTTAGAGCTTGTGCCTTCGTCACATGGAGCTTTACCTACTTATTCTTCCTTTATCTTCAACTGGGAAATTCTTTATCTTCCCTTTCAATAACCTACAAATGTTCCCTTTGGAAATCCTTGAACTTGTTGTCTTCATTAATGGTTGCGTCAAATTCTTCTTTATTTTGAGAAATTTCTTCTTGAATCTGGATTTTCAAGATATGTCTTCTTCTTTCTGCTTCTTCTATTTGTATTTGTTCCTTCTGCATTATATTTTCCTTCCTAAGTCCTACTATTTCTGCAATATTTATATCTAGTTCAATTTTATTTTGATCAAATTTAGATACGTACCTTTTACCAAATTCCTTTAATTAACTTACCAAATATTTCTCTTTCTCCTCTTCTTCCCGCTCTTGGAGCTTCAATAGAACAACTTCTTCTTTGAGTGTACAATTCTTTAACTCTTCAAATTTTCTGACTTCTTCTAATTGGATTCTAAGACTACAGATCATTTCCTCGGATTCTTAATTCTTCTTATTAAGTCTTCTGACATGTACTTTTTCTATCTTGAGTTCTTATTCCAAAAATTTATCCCTTTCCTCTTCACTATTGAGTTCCTTTATAACTCTCACTAATTCATTTTAAAATTAAATAATCATTTATTCAAATTATTCACTATCATCATTGTTTGATTTCTTGATGTCAAGTTCCGTAAGATTATCAACATTCACATATTGATCTAAATGCTTCTTTGAATATATATTATGGAGCCTTTCCCAAAGAATTTTGGTTGTTGAGCATTGAAACGTTTTATTTTATGGGATTTGGAAAATCATTAAGAATGACATTCATTAATTTTGTATTGTACCTTTTAGCTTCATCGATATATGTGTCTCCAAAAACAAAAAATTTCCATACATCATGAGCTTCTAGATGGACTACCATTCTATATTCCCATATCTAGTAATTATATTCAACAAATTAGGGAGTTGGTGTACAATATTGATTTTCTTTAAAGTTTGGAGATTGTTACAGTACCTGAAACTTCCTTGGAATGATTTGCGGCTATCTTCTTTGATTTTCCCATATTTTTATTCTGAGATCTTCCTTCAAACTATTAAGCTACTACTAAAGGAACATTCTCTTATACCAATTGTTATAAATACTAAGAGGGGGGGTGAATCTATATTTCTTAGTAATTAGCAATTTTCAATCCTTTTCAAAGACCATTAAATAATTTTCAATTATTATTATTTTTCTTCTTCAGATAATCATAAAAAATAATCAACAATAGAAAACACCATACAATAACGCAGAAAGATAAAATAGTGGACACAAATATTTTTAGGTGGAAAACCCCCTTCGTGGCCACAACTGAAGGAGGCCACAACCCCCTAATTTATAGGCTACACATTTTTGGACTCCCCTACGCCTTGTGAGTCAGGCCACAACCTGAGAAGTTCCCCAACACTCTGTTTACCAATTTTTGTTGAAAGGATTCTTCGTCGCCTTGTAATTTATCAACTCCAACTGAAAGGAAGCCATAACACCCTTTGCAGGCTACGACTTTCCCTAGCACCACCCTTCCACCATGAAGTGTTCTCAAGATCCAACCTGAAGGTGACTCCAATCACATGAATTGCACCACCATGCCACCCTAATCAACAAGCAGACCACATTTCACAATTTTCACATTGGATCCCCGTGTGCTATGAATCAATAAAATAATGTTGTAAATATGTTGTGTATCATGTCAAGTCCTAGTAGCCATTGACCATTGTACAATCATGTTCAATTTTATCATTGCACAATATTTCACATCAAATATTGACTTCCAACGCTACCAAATCAATTTTCAACTGCACAAACAAATAACTACACATAATTTCCACCGCTCAATTTCACATCAATGGCATTGCTCACATAGACCACTACACTACTCACAAAATAGATATCAAACATCACTGTACCACAATTCTTGTATGCTAATAATGCTTAACTCAAATATCTAATAATGGAATATTGCAAGATGCTCTAGTCATCCCTATGGCTTTCTACCAATGCTCTCAATCTCTACCCTCAGATAGATACCATCATATGTATTTTCACTATCGCTAACCATGATGTAATAATATAATCATGTCCATTTTCACGTCAATAAGTTGTACAATACAATGATATGTCTTCAAATAATTGTTTCCCTGTAAGATCATAGTTAATTCACATACTTATTATACCCTTTATGTCATCCTACAAGACATCTAGTCAAATTGTAGGCCATTATAGTCATAGGTCTATGTTGTGTTACTACTTAGTCGTGTCAAGTCAAATTTAAGGTGTCAACTTATATATATCATGTCTATGAGTCAATTCAAATCATGTTTATATGTGAAGACACATCAAGGTCTGATACTCACTTCAATTCACTACTAAGAATCCATGTCTAAGGTGACTATAAGTACACCAAATTATTGTCAACTTACAAGGTACATAATTACTATCATATTGCATTAAAACTAACAGTCAATATAAATAGTTAATTCACTTGTCTAGGTGTCAATTCAATTGTCATAGCTTAGTGTCAAGTCAATCAAATCAATTTTATATGTCATGTGTTTGTCCTGTATCAGGTCATTGTGTCAAGTGTTAAGTTATTTTCGCTTGTCAAGTCACTGAATCAAACAAAATAGTAATTAATTACAACTTAGTGTTACAGTGAAGTTTTCACACTCAATTATCTCAAGATTCTTTGTTTCACTAGGACAATATATCACTTGCTAATTTTTTATGAAAACCTTATCCTCAAGTTACACTACTTTTACACCATTTTTTGGTCTTCTAATCAATTGTTATTAGATGGACCCAAGTACAACAAGTAAGACCAATTTTACCCCAAGTAAAATCGCATTCAATATGAAAAATAACTTACTAAACCACCTTTATTAAGTTGTTTATGGTCTAAACAGGAAACCCCATGGGGAAACATTAAATAAATCCATATTTTTTTTTATTTTCCTCAAGGAATAATTAGTTAAACATCAGTTTAATTAATATTCATGGTTATATTTAACCCAAAACAAGGAAATTAATTAGATAAATCATTATTTATCTTATTATTTTTTAAGAATAATTATTTAAATATTACTTAAATAATATTCTTGGTTAAATATGACTAATCTCCCTTAAATAATTAAATAAATCATTATTTATTTGGTTATTACACAACCATATCCTTAAAATGATAAAAAAATCATTTATTTATTTATTATTTTTTAACCACATCCTTAAAATGATAAATAAATCATTTATTTATTTATTATTACTTAATCACATCCTTAAAATGATAAATAAATCATTTATTTATTTATTATTTACAAATAAGGGGATTTGACTCAAGTCAAATTCCTTTCCCTCCGAAAAATATAATAAAATATTCCATAAAAGTTGGATCTTGATCTGGTTAATAATATTTTAATTATGCACCAATATCTAGACTAACTCAATATTTTGCTATAAATAGAAGGGTCTTCCCATTCATTTTTCACCTTTTTTTTCCTAAAGATAACTCTGGATCTCAACTCTTCGTCTGGATATTGATCCCTTATCATAGCCATATTTTTCCATTTTTGTCTGGGTTTTCTACACCATCAAGAGAGAGGAATTATAAATCTAAAGTGCTGAGGACTTACAATAACCCATCCCATTGAGGAGAATAGGGAACACCCTCTTGTGCTTTCCTCCCAGGGGCCATTAATAAAAATTTCATTGGATATATTCTTGTCTTGTCTATTGGATCTATGGAGTAAATCTTATTTTTATACTGTTTAATGTCTTCTAATGCACATATATAGATTTTTGCAGCATTTGTCTTGATCATCTAATTGTAGATCTGAAGATATTAGCAGTCATTTTTGTTGTTAGGGTTGTTTTTTATGCACAGCTAAAGTGGTCTTTTTTCATACGCTTCGAATCAAGATTCATACTAACAACTGGCGACTCCACACAGGTTTACCTTTACGACTGCTGTCATTTTTCTGATCCTTGCATATCCAGCTGCTTCAAACCCTAGGATTTCTCTTCATCCCCTTTTTTTTCATATTCTTGATGTTTTTTTTAATCCATAAAAACCTAAAACGATAAAAATTCTAACTTTTGCGTGTTTTCGAACCCATTGCGCAGGTGACAGACATCAGTCGCAGCTGAGACGACAAATTTTTCTGAAACCTGCCGCTGAGAGTGTCGGAAGTGCAGGTTGCACTTTTATGCCCAAAACTTATGACCTGGACCTCCAGGGCACACTTTATAGCCCAAAAAGTGCGACCTCTGCTGAAAATAGGTCAAAAGCTACAACCTGTACTTTCTGCTAGGATTTTTCTGAAATTTTACTGGGTTTTGCTGAGCCTCTGTTAAGGGTTGTCTGACCTCCGTCTCCACTTGTTTTGGACCTATAATTGTTCTATTTTTCTCAACTAAGTGGGAACCTAGCCCCCTAGGGCTTCAATACCCTCCACTTTTTGTGGAAGAGTGTTTGCTGTAGCAGGTTGTCTGAAATTTCAGAGTCTTCAGCCATTTTTTCAGATCTGATACCTCATCTTCAGATCCACTTCAGATCGTCTTGTTATCCATCCAAATCACCTCATCTAGATTTGTTTGGGTTTTCCTTCAGGATGCACTCTACTTCCCTCCTGGAGATAGCCTTTTGCCACCTCTTGTTACAACAATTTTCCTCTGATTTGTTTTTGTTTTCTGCACCACTTTCCAGCAGATTTTGTCTTTTAGATCTCTGTCCCTCTTGACCCTAGACCTATTAGCCTTTTTTTTAGTGTATTTAAATTAGTTTTTTACTCACCTATAGACTAATTGTTGAGAGACCCGCCTCCTTGGGTTTAGATTGGTACATTATCAATTGTTTATTTTCTATTTTGCAAGCCTATATACTGACATTTGCAGGTTTATTTACAGCTATACAACACACTTTTTCTTTTTTCTCTACAAATGTTTGGGTTTAAAAATTAAAATTGACACACTTTTACACACGCACCCTAAGCAAAAGAGGGCTTGGTTAACACCGCCAAGCAAAGACTCTAAAACATTGAAATCAACTGATCCTGCACCTCTCTGCCCTTATTTCGACATTGTAATAAGTTGATCCTACACCTCCTTGCCCTTGTCAGTATATTTTTCCTTTGTGTCATGTTTGTGTTGTCACCATTGCGCCACCAAGGCATTTATCCTGGAGACTTCTTGGCCTTCATCCTTAGTTTCTGGTAGGGAGACTTACTCCTCCACAGAGGATTCAAGTTAGTCCTCAACCGAGTCTGCCCTCCAACTATTATTCTATTCCTTTGGATTCTCCTTCCCGTTCCACCTTCGGTTCGCCCCCTATCACCTTCACCATGTCTGGTACAGGACCTAACACTGGTGGCAACCCCGGCCCTCCCGCCTGTTTCGGGGAAAATCACCCTAGAGGTTTGTTGGGTCTAAACCTCCACATAGCAGGGCATGCTATTCAGAAGGACTCACACACAACCATACTTGAATGCAAAAGACTAACTAACAATGATAGCAGGACTCACCCGAAGTCCTACATTCGATGTAGATCCCGCGGGGTCCAAACCCCCAACAACTCTCATTCCACCTTCAACCTGAAAAACAAGAAAGAACGTGCACGGAAACCTAGTTGTACAACATATACTTCTCCTAAACGTTAGTGAAATCCATGTGAAACATTATATAAACCATAATAAATGCTTAAATGATAATCTTTTCACATATATAAATAAACATTAACACACGAGTTCAGGAACAAGATGGTTCTTCATTATCACGAACAACATGTACAGTAGTAAAAGTGGAGAGATCACTTGAACCCTTCCACAATCTTCGAGCAGACCGTCGTTCGGATTCATCCCGCCCTTGCCTCGCTAAGATTCTTCCAAGACTTGTGCACTCGAGATGGCATATAAATGGATGAACATCTCCAGGAAACAAGGGTTTCCTGATATAAATCTGGGAAAGTGTAGGAGGCACGGGGAATCAGACTTGAACTGGGATTCCAATAGAGTATAATGTCTATAAAATTTCTCTCTCCCTTAGGCCATGCACATGAGGGGATTTTATACTCCCTCAAAGTAGTTTCAATCAGCTGGAAACAGTTGGCCACGTGCTGGGGTGGTTGAACTACCAGAGTAACCATCAAACCAGCCCGAAAATAGGGATTTTTTATATATTTTTTAATGATTTTAATGGCATACGCGGAAAAGTACATATGGAATCACGTATACACGCGGAAAAATCTGGGCATATCCGCGTATGGGGATTTTAACACTGTTTTTTAGTGAATTTTGTTCAAGTCTGTAGGAATGGGTGCCCAAATCCATAAAATCAATCATGAATCATATGAAGGTGAAAAATGATGCTATAACACCGCTGGAAATACCACTAGTGGGACCGCAACGGAAACTACCTTGGCTGCACCCTTGCTCCCTTTCATGGCAGGCCTCACCCTCCCCGATTTCAACCAGTTGATAAACGACCCTATACACCATGACTCTAAGTGGCCTGCTATGCCAACAAATCTCCCTTTATACATCCAAAAGTTTGAAGGTCTTGCTGGAGAAGATCCTTCAAATCATATTCGATCTTTCCACATGTGGTTCTCTTCTAATTCCATTACCAATGACTCTGTTTGTCTTCGGTTTTTCCAATGAACGCTTACAGGTGAATCTTCTAAGTGGTATGTTGATCAGGCCCATTCCTCTCATATCACCTTAGCAACTCTGGCCCGAGATTTTTTTTCTTATTTCCAGCTTCCCCTTTGTTACGACACTGGTACTGAGCTCTTGACCTCTTTTCGTCAATCCTCTGCAACCTGCCTATCCAAACATGTTCAGGAATGGCGGAGAAGAAGGAGCCTATGTCAAGCCCCTAATTTTGAAGACCGTGTCTACATGGACTGGTTCCTTAGGACTCTCTTGCCGCCTATCGGGAAATACGTCGCATCACAATTTCCTCAAACCGAAGAAGTCACTCTCCAAATTGCGTTAAAATATGACCCGATCTACACTCAGTCAGGTTATGTTTATACTGTCCTACCTGATATTCCCAGACCTGGTGGTGCCAACACACCGGGTGGCATCTCACACTGCCGACGGTATCGTTTGAGCTCTCTTTAATCCGTATTCTCAACCTCCCATGGGCTATGGTTTCTCTTATGGAGGGGCCAACTCCTCCAGCACTTTTCCCCCTCCCGGTAGCACGTATCCAGGATACGGCATGCCTCCTCCTTTTGCCCAACCTCCTTTTTACCACACTACTACCCAACCTCCTTATTATCCATATACACAGCCTGGTGCTCTAGCTCCTACAACAATAGTACCTCCTCCTCCCTTGCCTTCTTAACCCCCGCAACAGCAACCACCACCCCCTTTGGGGCAGGTGTACGCACAACAGGGCACAACTAATCCTCCTACCTCAAAAAGGAAGATGAAAGGAAATTAAAATCAAGCTGCCTCTGGTAATCCTAGACCTAATCAAGGTAATGCTCCTGTTAGGTCTCTGTAACAAGCAAGATTGGCAAAGTCCGATCACAGAGTTAACATCATTTCAACCAACTTTGGGATTCTAGGATCTAGCCCTCCTGAATCCGGAGAGGGATCTCTCCAATATGTACAAAGATGGATATTGTCTTTGAAGTTTGGGGTGATGATATTAGGCTAGTTATGAAGGCCAAGGGTTTTGTTTGGTTTTCTTGGATGGTTGAACATAGTTGCTGTCTGAGGTGGAAAGATCTATATGCAAATAGGTTCAAAGGTGAGAAGTTGCAAGCAGACATAATAAGCTTTGATTCTAAAGAAAGATGATGGCAAGTTTTCAATCCATAGGGCTATGGAGTCGTAAGAGAATTTAATTGAAACATCCAGGTTCAAGAGTAATCTATGGGGCAAGTCATCTAGGCCTAAGGATCTCTTTAAAGTTTGATTTATGGAACGGGGTGATACAACAAGAAAGGGAATTAATAGATGCAGAACAAAGAGCAGCCCAGGATCTGGTAAGTACTTTGAAACTAGCCAGCCTTTGACCAGGCACTTAAGAAAAACATAGAAGCAAACTAGGATCTGGTAAGTACTTTGAAACTATCCAACCTTTGATACACTTCTAATAGAACACAGATTAAAAACAAATGGAAACTTGAAGGCAACCTTTGGAGCAGAAACTAGCGGGCAGGGCTCACCTTTCTCCTCATCTTAGTTCTTCTTTACTTAGTTACTTCCAAGACAATCACCGAGATAACACAGAATGGCCCAAGATCTGATAAGTACTTTGAAACTAGTCATCTTTTGACACATCCTAAGGGAAACAGACAAATAGTTGAGCAAACAAGAAAGGGACTCAGGGCTAACCTTTGATTTCCTCAATTCATTCCTTACACAACATATATGAAAGTAACATTTAAAAATAACATTCAGCAGTGACGAAAAGATGAGGGAACACCATCATCTCTGTGCTTAGACTGAATTAAATCATTTCTAAATAACACAATTAGAAGAAAACATTGGGATAAAGATTTTTCATCCAGAGAAAGTCACTGATGCTCAGCAAACTCTAACACTGTTTAAACTGTTCTTTATAGTGGATAATGAAACAAATTGAAAACAGAAATAAAATGACAAGTTACAGTGAGAATAACATCACCATCGGCATAGACCAGGATCCCATAAATCAGCTTGTATTGATTACTTCAAACCGGTTACAATCTTCACATCCAATGTTTTAATTCACCTCTCTTCACAACCTAATCTATCTGTTACAAGCAGAGCTCCAAGGGCCCATGAAACCACTATTTACAGTCAAGAGTTTTCCACTCAGAAACAGCTACAACGCTTCAGCAATTACATTGACAACCAACTAATCCAACACCTCACTCATCTTCTTCTGGAGTATTTATAGAAGGATGAGGAGGTGAGATCTGATAAAAAGATCTCAAATACAATCAATGCACAATTAATGTCTTCCTGACCCCGTGAGGTTCGATGAAGAAATTCTACAGGTGTTATATTGCATTAATGTGTTTACACTGATGAAGTAAGCTCAAAGGGAGCTTATGTTGACCTTTGAGGCTCTGCGTACTGTTAGGGTTACTCTGCAAACATTCTGTCATTGAAATCTGGTGCAGTAATAACTTCTTGGTTGTTCCGAGGCATAATATCTGATCTCGTTCAATAAATTCATCCTCTGATTGAGCATTCTGAGGCAATAGGTGGCACTGCGGTGGTTGAGGAATCAATTTGCCTCAAAGTATGGCGGTGGAGGCAATTGTCCGATGAACACTTTTAGGTTTTGCTTTAATCCGTGAGCGAAGCCGGGGATTAGGCTTCTGATAACCGTTCTTAGCCGTAATCCCCGTCAATTTACTCATAAAACTGCTGCTCTGGTTCACTCCGTCTTCAAAATCTGATACTCTTTCTTTGCTCTGATATCGACGGCATTATTCAAGCTTTACAGGGATGTGCGGCAACCAAGGCTCATGAAACCTTGTTGATATCATTGTTCTTCACCGTATGATCGATTCCCTGGATTAATCGGAAGGACTGGAGTCGTCACCCTCATCCTTTAGATTTTCATAGAATACGAAGAAAGAACCTCAAAACCTGCAAAATACAAGAAAAATGAGGAAATCCTGCGTTATATGGATAGACTGCATCGGAGGGCGTGCGGGAAAATGGGGCGATTAGAGCCGTTGATCGTATTGCGATCAACGGTTGGGGGCGCTTTGGACGGTCAACGGAGAAAAAGGTGGTCTGGGCGACGGAATCGGGAGAACAACTGGGAGCCGTCGATCTACAGAGATCGACGGTGGGGATCGACTCTTAAATGCGCCGGGGAAGATTTAACAAACGGGTAAGTTCGTTAAAGATCGAGCGGAAGTGGCGATTACCAACCGTCGGATGGGAGGGCCCAGATCTGACGGTGAGGGGGAATCCCACTGCGGGGCCACGGGATGAGGGTTAACGCATGGGTGATGGAATTTGCACGGCGGTTTTGG
Organism: Pinus albicaulis; assembly: GCA_034641835.2. NCBI lineage: Eukaryota > Viridiplantae > Streptophyta > Pinopsida > Pinales > Pinaceae > Pinus > Pinus albicaulis. The sequence continues at coordinate 2,042,816,407 of CM076575.1, forward strand.
AGTGAGGTGGAGGATACGTGTCGGCCAGCGGGTGGAATCGCTGGCTGACGGGAGAAAACCATTTAACGCGGAAAGCGGTGCGGGATACATACCACGGTTTTGAAAACGAGCGCGGGGGAAAAAGGGGGGGTCCACTAGGGTATGGGGTACACTCCGCACCGTTGATCCGTGGGACAGATCGACGGTCGAGTCTTAATGTAATTTCTTCGGCGGGGAACTTTATGAAAAATAAAATAAAACCCGATTTTGCGTTTTACAAAGGTTTTTCAATGTTTTTTGGGCAAAAATAAGTTTCAAGAGTTAAGCACCTGTCGGATTTAGCACATGGTTCTGGCATCGGGGCATATGGAGGAAGAAACGGAAAGGGGCTTAGCCTGAGGGGCTAACACCTAACGCATAGAAACGTATGTTTTTCTATGGTTTTTAACTGATTTTTGAAAAAGGAGAAAGGTTCCGATAGGTCAAAAAGTGGGTTTTTAACCTTGGGAAACAGAAATTAATGGGGGAATAAGGGGTAATACATGATTTAGTGGGATTTTTTATGAAGAAAAGGCAATTGGAGGATGAAGGTAAAAATGGAGGAAAGGGAGGGGAAAAAGGAGGAGGATGCATCAATACTTGACTTGGATTTTCTTGGGGAATCAGAGGCTGGGGAGAAGGAAAAGTATGAAGAACCAACCAGCAGTTTGTGATCTTACCAACAGAATTCAAGTACCAACAATTTTAGGCCTGAATTTGTTTCTTGAAGGCTGCCAAGAATATTTAGCCACCAGCTGATATAATAGAAAAATATAGGTGGCTAACAGTGGCTCCACTTGGGGATGGTGCCTTCTTGAAGGCATCAAGAATTCAGACTTGATTTCTCTGGGATGTTGAATGGTGTCTAACCCATCACTTGCTCTTGCTTTTCTTCTGGACAAAATAATGTCAGTCATGAAAGAGAGATGAATTTCATCAATACAACTTCTACCTACCCCAATCCTACTGATCTAACATTTTTTCTTCATCAGAGTGCACTTGGATTGGCAAACTCTTTACACAACATTTTATTCTTTTGAAAATAGGAAATCTAATCTATTTCTACTCCTTATTTCTCCCTGAACTCAGATTAAACAGTTGAGCTCAGATGTTTCTCTACCTATTCTACTGTCTGTTGGGATTAAACAGTCCAACAAACTTTCATTCACTAAATTCTACACCAGAAATTTAAAAATAGTCAAGTCAAGATTGAGCTGTTCGACTTGCTATGATCTATGGCATAAAGACAAGCTGCACATAGATTATTATTTGCAGAAAATTTTAGATCAAAACAGAAGGCTTAAGATCTGAAAATTTCTCATTATGGCCTTCTCTTATATTCACAGCTCTGTTTTTCCTTTTCAGTGAGCTATCTTTATGTTTCCTCTGGTTCAAGTTTTGAGCGAATTAGAACCAGGTCCTTTCTCTTTGACTCAGAAATTGGAGTGGTTTTGAGTCATCTCTTTGAAAACTTTGGTTCAGATTTTGAGCTGGTTTGAACCTTAATTTCTCCCCTACTCTATCTACTGATAAGCCAAGATTAAACAGTTTGGAAAATCAAATTTGCTACCCTATCAGCAGGAAATTGAAAGCTAATTAGTCAAGATTAAACAGTTTGACCAATTAGAAGTGTGTTTCAAGGAGTGGCATTTAGGCTTGCACACTTTCATATTTATTTCTCTTTTTTGGCATGGGGCCTTGCCTTTCTTGTTTTCATTTCTGCCCTCTTTTCTTTCTTTCTTTGTTTTTGTATTTTTTGATTTTTCATAACTTTAAATGCAATGGTGGATGAAATATTTACAGCGGAAAAAAGGTAAAAAGGCTTCAAACATGAAATAATTTAAGACAGGTAATGCTTAAGCAGCCTGCCATTGACAGGACCCCCAAACAATTCTGTTCCATTCAGTTCTTGTAAGAAGAATGCATTGTTCCCAGCAATTGAATGAATGGAGTAAGGGCCAAGCCACAGATTGTCAAATTTACCATGCTTTCCCTTGTATTCTCTCTTTGAGTCCCACTTTAAAAATTTGTCCCCAATTTTGAAATTGCTGGCCTTTGTTCTTCTGTCAAATATCTTCTTGATATTGTCTTGCTTCTGCAATGCTTTGTTGTACACTTCCTCTCTGGTTTGCTGAAGATGAATGGTCTGATTTATTCTTCTGATTATGTCATTCTCTTCAGTCTGTAACTCTTGAATTAACTTCATGACTGGTACACCAAGGCTGTTAGGAACAATTGCATCAGTACTGTACACAAGCTGGAAGGGTGACATACCAATGGATTTCTTCAATGTTAATCTGTCAGCCCAAAGTGCATGGTTCAGCTTTGTGTGCCAAGACTTCTTGTTGTCTTCCAACAGTTTCTTTATTATGTTCACTAAGCTTTTGTTGGAAGACTCCGCAAGTCCATTACCTTGAGGGTAATAGGCTGTGGAGTGCCCCAATGTTATCTGGTACTTGTGACAGAATTCTACCATTCTCTTTGATCCAAATGTTGCTGCATTATCTGTAATGATCTTGGTAGGACAGCCAAATCTGGAGAGGATGTTGGTTTGTATGAATTTTATGATAACCGAATCATTGGCCTGTCTACAAGGAATGGCTTCTATCCACTTAGTGAAATATTTTGTGGCAGTAAGGATCCACCTATGCTGGGCAGAAGATGAGGGATGGATTTCTCCTATGAAGTCAAGTCCCCACTGTTGAAAAGGGGCTTCAACAGTAATTGGATGCAGAGGAAGGGGTAATAATTTTCTCTTGCCCTCGAACAGTTGGCATTTATGGCAAGTAGTTGTCAGTTTGTGTACGTCAGGGAAAAGAGTAGGCCAATAGAAACCAGCCCTCAAAATTTTGTTGGCTGTTGACTTCCAGTACAAATGGCCTCCACACTCTCCTTCATGGAATTCCTGCTTAACCCTTTCTGCATCAAACTCAGGCAAACATTTAATCAATATACCACTAGCATTTTTCCAATAAAGACATTTATCAATAATGCAATAGCTTACAGCTTTTAATTTCAGGAATCTCGCCTTTGTTTTGGATAAACCAGGAGGTGTATTTAAATTAAGCAAAACATAAACAATATCAGTGTACCAAGGAGAATTCGCAAAATGATCTTCAACAAGGGTAGTTGAGAATTCTTCTTGGTCGTCCAAAGCATTAATCATATTAATATCAAGAACTTCACAATTTGATTCAGCCATTAACCTAGCTAGACCCTGACCTTTGATGAGCTTAGTGGGTTTAATATCTAAATCATATTCAAGAATAACAGCAATCCACTTACCTCTCTTACCATCTGGATCCTGGGTTAGAATGTCTTTTACAACCGAATTTGGGACAAAGGCAATGATGTGTGAGTGAAGGATGTATACTCTGAAGTCTTTCAAAGCTTTTACCAAAGCAAAAGCCTGCTTCTCCATAATGTTGTACTTCAAAGGGGCATCCCTCAATGCCTTGCTAAAGAATGCAATAGGCTGCTCTTGTCCTTGCGGATTTTTCTGTAAAAGGACAGCAGCTATGGTATGTTCTGATGCAAATGAGAAGATATAAAAATCCTTTGAAAAATCAGGACTTATGAGAACCGGTGTTTTGGTTAACGCTTGTTTCACCAGCTCAAAGGATGTCTTTTCTTCCGAGGTCCATTTTACCCCTTGCTCCTTTTTTAACATGTTTGTGATATTCCTAAGGAGCTCAGCCAAGTTGGGGATGAACCTTCTCAAAAAGTTAATCTTTCCGATGAAAGACTGCAACTCTTTGATGTTTCGAGGATGAGAGATTTGCAATATAGCCTCAATCCTCATGGGATCTATCTTTATGCCTTCTTCTGAAATGATGTTTCCAAGAAGTTTACCTTCTTGGAGACCAAATAATGTCTTCTTAGGGTTCAAAGATATCCCAAACCTTCTGCACTTCTCGAAAACTTTCCTCAAATGCTCTAAGTGTTCTTCATCTGTTTTTGAAAACACAGTTACATCATCGAGGTAGATAATGATGAAGAAGCCCAATTCTTCCGAGAATGCTATGTCCATGGCTCTCTGAAAGGTTGCTCCAGCATTCATTAGACCAAAAGGCATTTTTACATACATGAAAGTGCCCCATGGTGTAGTAAAAGCTGTCTTTAATTGATCATCAGGGTGGACTAGGACTTGATTATACCCTGAATAGCCATCCAACAAAGAAATTCTTTTAGACCCCACCACCCTTTGCAAAATATGATCCATCTTGGGCAAAGGGTAGTTGTCTTTCAATGAAGCTTTGTTTAAATTCCTGAAGTCTATACAAAGCCTGATTTCTCCAGTCTTTTTCCTAACTGACACCAGATTAGATACCCACTCAGAATATCTAATAGGGACAATAATACCAACATCGTGCATCTTCATGATTTCCTTCTTAACCAATGGCAACTGGACAGGGTTGATTCTGCGCAGTTTCTGTTTGAATGGTTTTTGGTTTTCTTTAAGAGGGATTTTGTGCTGTATTATTTCAGTGTCATAGGATTTAAGATCTTCATAACTCCAAGAAAAAACATCAGAAAACTCTTTGAATAGCTCTATGTATTTGAGTTTAAAGTGAGTTGGCAAAGTTTTGGACAGTTTGATCATTTTAGGTTTTTCCTCACTGCCTATATTGCACTCCTCTACTTCAGTCTCTACAGGCTCTAGTTTTGGTTTATTGGCCACATCGTCAAAATCAAACAGATCTTCTAGAGGGGCCAAACCCTTGGGCAGACTATCATCCTTAGCATGCAGAGTTTCCATTTCTTCTGTTTCAGATTTTGCACTTAATTCTGTTTGGTTTCTAGATATGATAGTCTGAAGGTTTATATCTACCAGCTGGGGAGATGGTTCTTCTTCACCAAGAAAATTTTCTTCACTGCAGTCTGTATCATAGTCTGAATCTGAACTATGGGGTTCAAACTCATTTCTGAATTGCATGAAGTCTTCTATTTGTTTATCTCCATCAAATACCTACCAATATTTCTTGTTATCTGGGATAGCTGGTCTGAATTTTATCCGAGAGGTGTCATCATACAGCATTGGGCAGGTTCTAGCAGCAAAGGCTAAATTGTGGGCTGCAATGTTTCTTTTTCTTGGGACAAAAGATAAGGTGTACTCCTCAAATGTTTTCAAAAGATCAATGACATCATTCCTGTAGGCCCTAAGTCTGGGGTGATTTTCATTATACTCCCCATTGACTTGCCTAATGATTAATTCAGAATCCCCATATACATCGATTCTCTTGGCACCTAGTTTTTTCAAAAGATGCAAGCCCAAGAGAAGGGATTCATATTCTGCTATGTTGTTGGAACACTGAAAGTTCAATTTGCATGAGATACATTCTGTATGATTATTTTCAGTGTTAGTGATCCAGACACCTGCACCAGCATTTGTTTTGGTGCATGACCCATCAAAATACATAGTCCAGAGAGGCGGATTTTCAGTTTGGCGAATGGACGTTGTATCATTTGATTCCTCGAGTTTTTTATCGGGTTGAGGACTGTCTCCATGACTACCAAATTTTAAGTTCAAAGGATTGATGACTTGCAGTTCGAGACCTGTGTTCAGTTTGCTAGGATCTTCAGACACAATAGACTGTTTCGGCACTTCAGCGTTGTTTTCCTCTTCTTTCATCTCAGCCATGGATTCTGTTGAAATAATTTGTTCTGTGAGTGCTTCATTATTAAACATGATAAAAGAATCGAGGCTCGTGTTTACAGCATAGAGAGTGGAGTTTTGAGGTCGATCCTGACTTGTTACTGTGTACTGCATGTGGGATTCCCTATAAAGCTTCCTAGTCTGATTGAAAACAGGGATGGTTGCATAGGTCATGTCCATTTGCATAGTTCCCTGTAACTTAGCCCCCCAAGATCGTGATAAAAGCATTCCATACTTTGGGGGGACATCAGCCACAACAACATCCATGACTAAACATTTGGCTGGAATCTGGGCCAAGTTAACACAAAGATCTTTAATCAATCCTAGACATTTAACTCTGCTTGAGTCAAAAGAGTACAAGTCTTTGTAAGGTCTGGTAATTTCAAGACCCAGGCTTTCCATTACAGTTTTTGGCATTAAATTATGGGAAGCGCCTGAGTCATGCATAGCATTGTGCAGAATTTTGTCATGAATGTTTAAGCTTACATAAAAGGGAGGTACAGGTCCCTCTTGTAACTTTCCTTCAATCTCTGGACCAAAAATAAGCTCTGGTTGGTCATCATTAAGATTGAGTGTGTCTTCGTTGTTTTCTAAGTTCAAAACCTTCAAAATTTTGGACCTATATACATGTTGGGCAGCTAACTCAGTTAAAGGAACAGAAATTTTGATCTTTGAGATTTCCTGTTCTAGGCTAAAAAGGTTTTGACTCTTTAAAACATAGACTTCGGCCTTGTTTACTGCCACTTTATCAGCAATAACAGATTGTTGATTTGGTTTATCTACAGTTGAAACAGTTGTCTTTCCAGGAGTACTAACCGAAGTGCTATTACTACTAATGTTTGCACTCTGTTTTTCAATATTTTGAGTGTCTTTCCCTTTACCACTACCAGAATTATCAGCCACTGCTTTGTCTTTTTGTTTGATCGTTTTAGACTTGGTTGCAGTGCTGTCTTGAGAAGGTTTGTCAGAGGTTTTATTGTTGGGGGTTGTTTGATTAGATCTACTTCTGAGCTCATATTCCCTTGAAGGCTGTATGACAGCGTTTTCCATGTTTTGATAATAATTCTCATCATCGTCTCTTCTGTCATCGTAAGGTGTATAAAGACCTTGTTTTTTATCATAATGAACCTCAAAGTCATCATCATCTACCCCAAATAAGTTTATATCATTATCCTCTGTTGTTTCATCTGTTCCCTCAACCTCACTTAAAAAGTTTTGATGAAAGGGAGGAATGATCTGTTGATCATCTTCCCTAAGTCTGTTTGGAGGTTGATTTCTTCTCATATTTTGATTCTGGTTTTGGTTTCTGTTTTGAGGAGCGTTTTGATTTAGACTTGCTTGCGCTCTCTCTAGAATGCTCATTTTATTCATCATTTCTTCCATCATTCTTTCCATCTTCGAGCTTGAAGTGGAAGGGGTGGATTCCTCTCTAAAGGATACTCTCTTTTCAGCTTTCATCCTTGCTCTTTTTTCCATGAGGTTAACTTCCACAGAAAGAGCACCTCTTTGCATATCTTCGAGGGTTGCAAAGACTCTTTCTCTGAGTGAATATGTCATGTCAGGATCAAACCCTTCAGGGAATTTGTTTAAAGCTGAGCCCTGAGGAGGTTTTAGTTCAGGGGAAAGTGCATTATACACACTGTTAAATCTGGTACAATAAGCTTGTACACTTTCCCCGGGATTCCTATGGAGATTGTTATAGTTGGCAAGGACTTGGAGAGGATTCTTCCTTACTTCCCATTTGTTTAAGAATGTTTGATGGAAGGCTTGGAGGTCGTTAATACTATGGGGGGTTAAACCTTTAAACCATTTTCTCACTTCTCCCCCCAAACTTTGAGCAAACAGTCTGATTTTGATAGATTCATTGTCAATTTCATTTCTGTCAAAGTAGTCATTCATCTTGTCCACATGTTGAGATGCTGTTATAGTATTACTAGCATCATATAATGGAATTTTGGACTGATAGTCCTGTGGAAGGTTGACTAATGGTACAGGAAGGACTAAGGGAGCATACCATGCTGCCATGATATGTGGTGGGGGTGGATTTACAAGAGGAGGTGTGGGTTGAAGTGGAGTGGTTTGAACAGTGGATGAAAGATGAACAGAAGTGGATGGAACAGCAGTGGATCCCTGAGCTAATCTCGGATGAGAGACACCTAGATTATGTAAGAAATGTAAATCAGGAGGTGTTGATTCTCTATTCCCAAGAGTTTCACTTGTTTCGGGAGATGAAAGTGTAGGCTCAGAATCTAACTGATCTAAATCACCAAATGACCTAGTTCTGAATGGGTTTAATAAGTCAATTTGTGATTCATGAAGAGCTGAAAGGTTTTCAGGGACTGAATTAGCTCTTAGGGGTGGTCTGAAACTAGTTGAAGAATGTATCCTAGGAGACTTCCTAAGAATTCTTTCTGGGTTATCAACTATTTCAGGAGGATCTGTGTCAGGATGGGCTCTAGTGTGAATCTTTTTAGGAGCCACAATGTTTATACGTTTAGACCCAACTAAACAAGAAAGGTTCAACCAGATATGAAAATCTTTAGACGGTTAACTAATCCTGTTTTCTCAATTCGAATCCTGCAGTCCTCTAACTAAGTTTGGATGATTTTATAATGATAAGGGTTCTTCCCAGTGGAGTCTTAAGGTCTGTTCAGGATGGTGGAGTCGCCAGGTGGAAGGTTCAGAGTGTTTTCAAAGGAGTACACTGTCCACCACAGTGTTTGTGAAACATTCCTTTTGAAGGATATCTCAAAACACAACAAACTCTAACCAGAGATTGACTGGGAGGGCATTCACCAGATATGTCACCCCTCAAGAGGATGAGACCCGGAGGCTACCTGGCCCTTTCCAGACCCTGTCTAAGAGTATGGGGTAAAACACATCAAAGACGTATACAAGATATCAAAACTAGTGTTTTACTACCAATCTGAAATGTTTTTGGTATTTTCTAAATTGTTTATATTTGTGGTTTAAAAGAATGTCCCAACTTTGCCTCAAAACTTAGCTACGGTTATGAAACAAATGTTGGAAATATGATGCAGGATGTTGTCCTTGATGGCAACCCACTGAATGAAGATAAAGACATGCGACTGTTGACATATGTTGTCCTTGATGGCAATCCACCTGATGAAGTTATTCTTGACTTGATGGACTTGGTAAATTATGTAAATTCTGATGTGATATGATGTTTATATGATGCTGAGTGTTGTCCTTGAAAGGCAACCCACTTGATGAAGATGATGACAACTTACTTGATGAAGTTGTGCTTGATAGCATATGTCCTTGATGAAGGAAATCTGATGTATCTATCGTGTGAACAAAAGGCAATGAAGAAAGGAATTCAGAATGTACTCAAAGTATGATGAAAAAGAGTATGTCTCTTAGTATACGCGGATTGGCCTAGGGGAAATCGCGTATGCACGCGGAAAAGAACGTGCCAAGTCACGTATGGGCTAAAGCGCTCAAAAAGTGAAAATCTAGGGGCCCGTGGTATTGAAGGCTCATGGTATTGAAGAAGGCGCCCGTGGTATTGAAGGCTCATGGTATTGGTGCCCGTGGTATTGAAAAAGGGGCTCATGGTATTGACAAAGGATAAACATATATAAGGAGAAGAAATTCATTGTGCAAATCATGAGTGGGGGTGCAAGATGTCTGAGCTTGAATGAATACTTCTCTCTGAAGTATATCTGAATGGAAAGGGTTACACTTGAATGATAAATCTGATTGTATGATGCACCAATGATGAAGAAGGGGATCTAGATCCGAATTGCTCTTGTATTTACAGATCTCGATTGCGGGAAGGGTTTAGATCCGTATGAGGTTAGCATCTAGGCGAACATCCGTTCGACAAAAGGGTAGATTCGAACCGAATATCCGATCCGATGAAGTATGCCGCTCTGTAATAATTGAAGATCTATACGCTACTTCAACGCGCAGGAAGCGCGTATATACGCATCTTCAGCGAAGAAAAAGCGCGTATGCGCAATAAAATATACACTGAGTTATACGCTGGTTTGTATGGACGGAAGCGCGTATACACGCGACATCAGTGAAGGGAAAGCGCGTATGCCAACTAGGTTTGGTCTTCGCAAGGTAGTGAACATCCGGACCGTTCCGCCGTGATTCTCGTTTATCCCATCCGTGTTGACATGTATCCGGCGGATGATGTGTATGTTTGTGCTTAAAAGTATGGAAAGGGTTCGGTCTGGAAATATGATGAATTGTGGCCGGCAAGTTGTGTTCTATTGAAGTGGTTGGATCCAGTGTGAAAATTGATGAAACGTGGTCCAAGGTGGTGCTGAGGGTTGTAGCCTTCAGTCAGGGGGTTGTAGCTCCCTTCCAGGTGAGGCTGGTAAACGAGATCGGGGGGTCGTAGCTCCCTTCCAGGAGAGGCTGGTAAACGAGTCAGGGGGTCGTAGCTCCCTTCCGGGAGAGGCTGGTAAACGAGCGCAGGTGGGTGCCTGCGTGCTGGTCAAGTCTGCGCCAGCACATATGTTGTAAGATGTTTTCTCTATAATAAAATATTGAAGGCTGAGCAACTGCAGCGGTGGTTTTCTCCCGATTTGGGTTTCCACCTAAAAATCCCGGTGTTCATGTGTGATGCTTTGTGTGATGGTTTATTCTGTTCTTACTGCACCTGTTTACTGCTTATTGAATATCTGAAGAATACATGATGGAATGATTTAAGTGAAGATTTAATGACATATCTAAATCTCTGTGTATAGGCTAGTTTCATAAAGGGGATCCGCGTATATACGCTGGTTTACTGAAGTAAAGTAGCGTATGGGTTTTTAAGGAATGAAAAGTAAAAGGATTTGATTATGCAGTAAATACTGATTCACCCCCCCCCTCTCAGTATTTTTCCCAACAATTGGTATCAGAGCGTGGTCCTTCTGCAGAAGCTTGATCGCTTGAAGGAGATCCGTCGCAATGGGAAAGAAGCAAAAGAAGAAGCCTATTCGAAGAAAGGAGATATTTCAGAGAACATGGATACCATAAATCAAAGGAGATGAATCTGATAGTGATTGGGATCATCCTTTGAAAGATCTTAGTGGTACAAACAATAGTGAAGAATATGCTATCAACCTAGAAGAAGCCGAAAAATATTCTGACCAAGCTCTACAAGTACTCATGGCAAAGAAGCAAAATACTCAAGGTAAGGAGATGTCTCAGAAAACCGGTACAGCAGAAGTTGACAAAGATGAATCTGATTGTGATCCTTGTAATCTTATCTGTGCAAGCAATGATGTTGAGGATTTAAAAGAAGTTATCAAAGATCAACAAAGAATATTTAATGAGAAGGACGTTGCCTCCAAAGCTTTGTGCTTTAAACTGAAAAGGATGTTCGATGATGTATACAATCGAAGTAAAGGATATCAAGCTGGAATCATCTCTCTGCAAACAGAACTTGAAGAATCAAATGAGAAGAATGAAGGACTTGAAGCAGAAAACGTTTCTCTAAAAACAGATCTGGAAAAATCAAAAAGGAAGAATGAAGGTCTTGAAGCTGGAATCATCTCTCTACAAGCAAAACTTGAAGCATCAAGTAATAAGAGTGAGGAACATCTACCATCATTTGATAAGGAAGGACTTGAAGCAGAAATCGTTTCCCTCAAAGAAGACTTGGATAAATCAAATAAGAAGAATGCAAGACTTGAAGCAGAAATTGTCTCCCTCAAAGAAGATCTCATAGCATCAAACAAGAAGAATGAAGAGCTGCAGCAAACATGTGAAGACAACGGAAATTGGTTGAAAGAAGAAATCCTAAATCTGAAGGATCAAGTAGAAGATGGAATAAGGAAAGAAGAAAGCATGACCAAGCAATGCCAAGGCTTGGAGGTTGAGGTAAACATTCTCAAAAGTAAATTAGAAGAAAAGATTAAACTTTTGAGGTTTCATGATAGTACTAAAATCTTGGACAATATTCTGAGTAATCAAAGGTCTCCTGCTATCAAACATGGTCTTGGTTTCCATAAAACCATTAAAGGTGAATCTAGTTCACAAGGGAATGCTAATGATTCAAAGGAAGACAATGCAAAACCTGAAGTGTTGAAAGAAACAAAAGGTCAACCAACAGTCATGAATACTCAAAGGAAATCATTCAATAATGTTGAATGCTTTAGATGTCATAACTATGGGCATGTTGCAACAAATTGCAGAAGTATATTGTTTCAGCCACAAACAAACAGATCCTACTCAGAAAGGTACTCTAGTCTCTTCAGAGGATATTGTTTCTCATGTAACATGTATGGACATAAAGCAGCTGATTGCAAAAGGAGGAAGATTAGAAATACTCTTTATGATTATTATGCTTATTTTTCTGACCACATGAGATGTTATGCTTGTAATAAGTATGGACATGTAGAAAAGGAATGCAGGATGAACAGATCTGGGAAAGTGGATAACTTCCAGCACTCAAATAGAAAGTTCAAGCAAATTTGGAAAAAGAAGGAGGACCGATCAGAAACGTAGAGAATTCTGACCCTACTGCAGTCATCCGCTTCTGAAGCTTACTTCTCTGATTCACTGCAGGAATGATGTGGGATACATTAGGAGATTTAGTAATGTATCGTCACAGGGGGAGCAATGCATGATGACTCTCATGGTTGATTTGATTATTCTGGTTAGATGTATTTCTGACAGTGTATCTGGTGTGAAGAAAAGACAGGAACTGAAGGTAAAATTGCAGAAGGAGATGAAGGTGTAAAATTTTCTATATTACACTTTCCATACGCGAGTTATATTCACAAAAGTCGCGTACACACGCGAGTTTCAGCAGACACAGTCGCGTATGCATTGATGATAAAAGAATTTATCTGATAACTGAAGATCTGGAGCAGAGGTCCAGGGGGAGCATCAGTCTGACTGCTGATGATCGCACTGTTAGCATTATTCTGGTTATACTCATAATAATGAAATGATGCATGGGTTCTTGTGTTGAACATTATGGATGAAGCCTGGTTGCTTTATGATGAAGAGCACTCATTGTTGAGATGAAAGTCTTATAATTCAGAGATGAGGACAGATCATGCAGAGATTGTTATTGATGACTTGCTGTTGAAGGTATCTCAGATTGCAGAAGTTAAGGAAGAAGCACTGGTTTAGGGGGAGTAGCAGGTTGAATTCTAATGGCTGCATTGTTGGAAATATGACTGCTTATTCTTTGGTCTTGGTGATACTCATGCTCAAATGATGATGATTCGGTACATGGATTATTATGATAAGATTTTGAGCCCTAGTTGCTGATAAGTATCTTTGTGTGGATGAGTTGGATATCATTTGTTTCAGATCATATAGAGTTTGGTTGCTATGGTTGAGATCTTTTGCCTACATATGTTACTTCATGTTACCTCTTCAAGATCATGGTGATTTTGGACCACATGGATGATTGCTTGACACATATCTGAAGATGCTGTTCTGATATGATAATCTCTTTTGGAAAGAATGTATTGATGCTGCAAAGGATCCGAAGGCTTAGTTACTAATGGGCTTATGCTACAACCAATGGATGACGCTTGAAGACACAACTACACTATTCTCTTATATCTGTAGTCCAGGGAAGCAGTCAAATATCTCAGAAAGAAGCTGAACACTGTCTTTGCCTTACAAAGAATCAGATCTGGTTGAAATTTAGAAGGTGTCTTAGGATACGCGGGTTTCCTGAAACACAGTCGCGTATATACGCTAGTTCCTGCACAGAAAACCGCGTGTGAATAATTGCTGACAATTTTTGGTTGGTTTAGCTCTTTTCAGCTCAGCTGCAATGCTGTTTGGTATCTCTGATACTGTTTGATATCTCTGGTGGTGTTCCAGTTCTCATAATTCTGTTTCTAATGTTTTGATGAAGATGCCTTGATGATTTGTTGGTGGAAGTTTTCAGGATGCACAAACTAAGGGGGAGCCTTAGTCTTTTGGAAAGATTGCTTGGTTGCATAGATTCAGGGGGAGCATTAGTTTTGCTGAGTATAATGCATTGCTGGCATTATGGTGGTTCTGATATATGATCTCTCTTGAGGTATTTTTGGTATTAATTATGAAAATTCATATTTGTACTTTGATGAAAAGGTCTGGTTGAGACCCATGTTGTAAAATTGTAATATTCAGTCATGTAAGGACTTGTCAATTTGAAAACCCACTTGGTTGGGTAGCTGAGTCATGTTTGTAAACCCACTTGGTTGGGTAGCTGAGTCAAATTTGTAAACCCACCTGGTTGGGTACTTGAGTCGCATATGTAAATCCACTTGGTTGGATATTTGATGTAAGTATGAGTCATTGGTGATAGGAACTTCATAAAGTCATGTACTTCATTGAAAATATGTTTGAAGATTCAGCATGAACTCAGGGGGTGCTTGGTCACTTTAGTATACATCAGATCTGCAGAACGCTTCTTCTACATGAGGAGAAAGGGGGTGAGTGTGTTGGTTTTGATCTGCTGGTTTTGTCCGTTGCCCTTGATGTCAAAGGGGGAGAGTGACATGGTGTGTGAATGAAGATAATGATGTGCCCTTTGCCCTTGATGTTAAAGGGGGAGAGTGTCATGGTGTTTGAATGATGCCAAAAATGGAGAGAGTGACATGGAAAATAAGGAGAATGACATGGTGTCATTGTATTCTTAATGTATCTATCTGTTGTGGTAACCAAACACCATCATGGTTGCCATCAAGTCCAAAGGGGGAGATTGTTGGAAAATATGATGCAGGATGTTGTCCTTGATGGCAACCCACTGAATGAAGATAAAGACATGCGACTGTTGACATATGTTGTCCTTGATGGCAATCCACCTGATGAAGTTATTCTTGACTTGATGGACTTGGTAAATGATGTAAATCTGATGTGATATGATGTTTATATGATGCTGAGTGTTGTCCTTTGATGAAGTTGTGCTTGATAGCATATGTCCTTGATGAAGGAAATCTGATGTATCTATAGTGTGAACAAAAGGCAATGAAGAAAGGAATTCAGAATGTACTCAAAGTATGATGAAAAAGAGTATGTCTCTTGGTATACGCGGATTGGCCTAGGGGAAATCGCGTATGCACGCGGAAAAGAACGTGACAAGTCGCGTATGGGCTAAAGCGCTCAAAAAGTGAAAATCTAGGGACCCGTGGTATTGAAGGCTCATGGTATTGAAGAAGGCGCCCGTGGTATTGAAGGCTCATGGTATTGGTGCCCGTGGTATTGAAAAAGGGGCTCATGGTATTGACAAAGGGTAATCATATATAAGGAGAAGAAATTCATTGTGCAAATGATGAGTGTGGGTGCAAGATGTCTGAGCTTGAATGAATACTTCTCTCTGAAGTATATCTGAATGGAAAGGGTTACACTTGAATGATAAATCTGATTGTATGATGCACCAATGATGAAGAAGGGGATCTAGATCTGAATTGCTCTTGTATTTGTTAGATCTGATTATGGAAGGCTTAGATCCGTGATGAGGCGAGCATCTAGGCGAACATCTGTCTAAAGCAAAAGGGTAGATCTGAACTGAATATCTGATCTGATGAAGTATGCTGCTCTGTAATGATTGAAGATCTATACGCTACTTCGCCGCGGAGGAAGCGCGTATATACGCAGCTTCAGCGAAGAGAAAGCGCGTATGCGTAATAAAATATACACTGAGGTATACGCTGGTTTGTGTGGACGGAAGCGCGTATATACGCGACATCAGTGAAGTAAAAGCGCGTATGCAAACTAGGGTTTGCTGAAGCAAGGGTATGAAATATATGATCTGTTCTGCTGTATTACTGCTATCTGATCTGGGTTGTCTGAATCGGTATGTATCTGTTGATGATGTATGTTTGTGCTTAAAAGTATGAAAAGGGTTCAGTCCGGAAATATGATGAATTGTGGCCTGCAAGTGTTGTTCTATTGAAGTTGTTGGATCCAGTGTGAAAATTGATGAAACGTGGTCCAAGGTGGTGCTGAGGGTTGTAGCCTTCAGTCAGGGGGTTGTAGCTCCCTTCCAGGTGAGGCTGGTAAACGAGATCGGGGGGTCGTAGCTCCCTTCCAGGAGAGGCTGGCAAACGAGTCAGGGGGTTGGAGCTCCCTTCCAGGAGAGGCTGGTAAACGAGCGCAGGTGGGTGCCTGCGTGCTGGTCAAGTCTGCGCCAGCACATATGTTGTAAGATGTTTTCTCTATAAATAAAATATTGAAGGCTGAGCAACTGCAGCGGTGGTTTTCTCCCGATTTGGGTTTCCACCTAAAAAATCCTGGTGTTCATGTGTGATGCTTTGTGTGATGGTTTATTCTGTTCTTACTGCACCTGTTTACTGCTTATTGAATATCTGAAGAATACATGATGGAATGATTTAAGTG
This sequence comes from Pinus albicaulis, assembly GCA_034641835.2. Taxonomy (NCBI): domain Eukaryota; kingdom Viridiplantae; phylum Streptophyta; class Pinopsida; order Pinales; family Pinaceae; genus Pinus; species Pinus albicaulis. The sequence continues at coordinate 2,042,832,395 of CM076575.1, forward strand.
AAGATTTAATGACATATCTAAATCTCTGTGTATACGCTAGTTTCATAAAGGGGATCCGCGTATATACGCTGGTTTACTGAAGTAAAGTAGCGTATGGGTTTTTAAGGAATGAAAAGTAAAAGGATTTGATTATGCAGTAAATACTGATTCACCCCCCCCCTCTCAGTATTTTTCCCAACAACAAAGACAGTCTATCCTTATGGCTAAGCTAGCTGATTTTCCAAGGTTAGATAAAAACTTAAAAGAATCCTAGGATTGACCTAGTTTGTCACTGATTCAATTGATCTTCATCTTAATTACCATTTTCTTGGTAGTGCTTGAAAAGGCTGCTTTTTACTCTCAAGATGTTATATGAAGATTCTGGGTGAGGAGTCCCCAGCGGAGTCGCCAGAAATGTTAGGTCTCTGTAACAAGCAAGATTGGCAAAGTCCGATCACAGAGTTAACATCATTTCAACCAACTTTGGGATTCTAGGATCTAGCCCTCCTGAATCCGGAGAGGGATCTCTCCAAGATGTACAAAGATGGATATTGTCTTTGAAGTTTAGGGTGATGATATTAGGCTAGTTATGAAGGCCAAGGGTTTTGTTTGGTTTTCTCAGATGGTGGAACATAGTTGCTGTCTGAGGTGGAAAGATCTATATGCAAATAGGTTCAAAGGTGAGAAGTTGCAAGAAAACAGAATAAGCTTTGATTCTAAAGAAAGATGATGGAAAGTTTTCAATCCATTGGGCTATGGAGTCATAAGAGAATTTAATTGAAACATCCAGGTTCAAGAGTAATCTATGGGGCAAGTCATCTAGGCCTAAGGATCTCTTTGGAGTTTGATTTATGGAATGGGGTGATACGACAAGAAAGGGAATTAAAAGATGCAGAACAAAGAGCAGCCCAGGATCTGGTAAGTACTTTGAAACTAGCCAGCCTTTGACCAGGCACTTAAGAAAAACATAGAAGCAAACTAGGATCTGGTAAGTACTTTGAAACTATCCAGCCTTTGATACACTTCTAATAGAACACAGATTAAAAAACAAAGGGAAACTTGAAGGCAACCTTTGGAGCAGAAAGCTAGTGGGCTGGGACTCACCCTGATCCTCTCCTAGTTCTTCTTTACTTAGTTACTTCCAAGACAATCACCAAGATAACACAGAATGGCCCAAGATCTGATAAGTACTTCGAAACTAGTCAGCTTTTGACACATCCTAAGGGAAACAGACAAATAGTTGAGCAAACAAGAAAGGGACTCAGGGCTAACCTTTGATTTCCTCAATTCATTCCTCACACAACATACATGAAAGTAACATTTAAAAATAACATTCAGCAGTGACGAAAAGATGAGGGCACGCCAGCATCTCTGTGCTTAGACTGAATAAAATCATTTCTAAATAACACAATTAGAAGAAAACATTGGGATAAAGATTTTTCAGCCAGGGAAGGTCACTGATATACATCAAGCCCTAACACTGTTTAAACTATTCTTTACAGAGGAAAATGAAACAAATTGAAAACTGAAATAAAATGACAAGTTACAGTGAGAATAACATCACCATCGGCATAGACCAGGATCCCATAAATCAGCTTGTATTGATTGCTTCAAACCGGTTACAATCTTCAGATCCAATGTTTTAATTCACCTCTCCTCACAACCTAACCTATCTGTTACAAGCAGAGCTCCAAGAGCCTATGAAACCACTATTTACAGTCCAGATTTTTCCACTCAGAAACAGCTACAACACTTCAGCAATTACATTGACAACCAACTAATCCAACAAAAACCAACCCCTCACTCATCTTCTTCCGGAGTATTTATAGAAGGATGAGGAGGTGAGATCTAACAAAAAGATCTCAAATACAATTAATGCAGAATTAATGTCTCCCTGGCCTGAGAGGCTCGATGAAGAATTTATATAGGTGTTCCACTGCATTAATGCGCTTATACTTATGAATTAAGCTTGGAAGGAGCTTTTGTTGACCTTTGAGGCTCTGCGTACTATTAGAGTTACTCTGCAAACATCCTGTCATTAAATCTGGTGCAGAAATAACTCCTTTGGTTGTTCCGAGGCATAATATCTGATCTTGTTCAATAAATTCATCCTCTGATTGATCATTCTGAGGCAATAGGTGGCACTGCGGTGGTTGAGGAATCAATTTGCCTCGAAGTATGGCGGTGGAGGCAACGTCTCATGAACACTTTTAGGTTTTTGCTTCAATTTGTGTTCTAAGCCGGGGATTAGGCTTTTGATAACCGTCTTAGCCGTAATCCCCGCCAATTGGTCCACGAAACTGCTGCTCTGGTCCATTCTGTCTTCAAAATCCGATATCCTTTCTCTGCTTTGATCCCGACGGCATTCTTCAGGCTTTACAGGGATGCATGGCAACCAAGGCTCATGAAACCTTGTTGATACCATTGTTTTTCACCCTGTGATTGATTCTTTGGATTAATTGGAAGGACGGGAGTCGTCACTATCATCCTCCAGATTTTCATAAAAAACGACGAAAGAACCTTAAAAACCTGCAAAATACAATAAAAATGAGGAAATCCTGCGTTATATGGATAGACAGCATCGGAGGACGTGCGGGAAAATGGAGCGATTAGAGCCGTTGATCGTATTGCGATCAACGGTCGGGGACATTTTGGACAGTCAGCGGAGAAAAAGTGAATTTGTACCATGGAATCGGGAGAGCGAATGCAAGCCGTCGATCTACAGAGATCGACGGTGGGGAACGGCTTTCTAACGCGCCGGGGGAGACTTAATCAGATGGGAAAATTTGTTAAAGACCGGGCAGGAATGGCGATTAGCAACCGTCAGATGGGAGGGCCCAAATCCGACGGCAGAGGTGAATCCCGCTGCGGGGTCACGGGATGAAGATTAACGCGCGGGCGATGGGACTTGCACGGCGGTTTTGGAACGAGGTGGAGGACACGTGTCGGCCAGCGTGTGGAATCGCTGGCCGATGGGATGAAACCGCCGCTTAACGAAAGGTGGTGTGGGATAAAACCATGGGTTTGGAAATGGGCGCGGGGGAAGAGGGGTCCACCAGGTATGGGGTACTCCACACCGTCGATCTGTGGGACGGATCGACGATCGAGTATTTAATGTAATTTCTTTGGGTGGAGAACTTTATGAAAAATAAAATAGAACCCGATTTTGCATTTCCCAAAGGTTTTTCAATGTTTCTCGGGCAAAAATAAATTCTAAGTGTTTAAGCGCCTGTTGGATTTAACACATGGTTCTGGCGTCGGGGCATATGGGGAAAGAAACGGAAAGGGGCTTAGCCTGAGGGGCTAAAGCCTAACGCATAGAAACATATGTTTTTCTATGGTTTTTAAATGATTTTTGAAAAAGGAAAAAAGGTTCCGATAGGTCAAAAAGTGGGTTTTTGACCTGGGGGAAAGAAATCAATGGAGGGTTAAGGTAAAATTGAAGGAAAGGGAGGGGAAAACAAACGGGATGCAACAGTACTTGACTTAGGATTTTCATGGAATATCAGAGGCAGAGAGGAGGAAAAGTATGTAGAACCAACCAGTAGTTTACGATCTTACCAACAGACTTCAAGCACCAACAATTCTAGGCCTGAATTTGTTTCTTGAAGGCTGCAAAGAATATTTAGCCACCAGCTAATATAATTGAAAAATATGGGTGGCTAACAGCTCCTAACACTAATCAACCCAAGCAGGATAGGCCTCTTCGTATGAACAAGCCTTGTTCTTGTTGTGGTGTTTATGGTCATTATATGCATGATTGTCCTCTTCTGCCACAAATGCAACAGCTATGGGAGTCTCAAGAAACATTGAGAGGATAGCAAGCCATCCCTTCCATTCCTCCTAGTCCTGCACCTAGTTAGTCAGTTGTGCTTACTGATCCTTTCCCTCAACAGGGATTTGTGGCTACCCAACCACTTGAAGGACAGGTGGCCACTCAATCTCTTCCATCTAGTTCCCTCGATTACCAGATTTTCATGATGTCCTCTGATCAGCCTTCTGAACCTTCTTCTCCTGGCCCTTCACCTTCAGTTGGTACTCATGAACCCCTTTACTCTCCTGGGACGGTTCGTCTAAGACTCAACCACCTTTGCACCATCCCGCCTGGTCATTACCCCTCTGGATAGATATCATTCTTAGCTTCCCCCTAGGAGTGTACACAGTACTTGTTATGGCCACCCTCTCTCTTCCTAACCTAACCCTTGGGATTCTCGTCTGGTACCTCGATCCTCCAGTCACTACCCCGCCTAGTCAACCTAAACCTTATCCTGCTTTGACCCCGGTTTAGCCAGTCCCTATGACTTCTCCTGTTGCAACAGTGCCTCATTCACCTCAACAGGAAACACCTTCCACTGCGACTGCTTCAGGTAAGAAGGGAAAAGCTCACAAGGGGGCATCAAAGGACAAGGCTACCCCAACAAACCCTGCCCCTCCGTGGCCTCCAAAGCGTACCATCTAGTGTGCCTTGTGTGATGTTGTCGGCCAAGCCACCCATACTTGTCCAGAATTTCCTCACCTCAAGTCCGTGATCAATGAACCATTTCCAGAATCTGATATCCCAGAGGTATATGTCACTATACCCGATTCAATCCTGAAACTCAAACCATTGCTCACAAATCACCCTTGCGCTTTGTGTGATTTCCATGGTCACTACACTCACTTTTGTTCTCACCTCAAACAGTATCGTTCCTCTTTATAAGCCTTATGCCAATTCAAGGCCGAGCATAGTGAGTCACCTGCTCCCTTATTTTTGCATCTTGCTTCAGCAACACCCAAGGACATAGATGCTCCTGTTAACTTTTCCCCTTATGATGTTGAGATAACGGGGCCTTGGTCGGAAGTGCACGATGAGACCTCCCCTAATGTTTCGCTTGACCTCCCTTCAGCTCCCTCCCTAGCCTCAAGATCGATAGATCCTCTGTCTACTCACTCTTCTGTCACCCCTTGTGATGATGCGCATGCGAACCTCTCCTCTCATGATAAGGAGTAAGGTCGCTTCACTACGTCAGGTGGTCTTTCTTCCATCAGTCACCCCATCTTCTATTACGATGATGACATTATGGAAGCAACAACTACTCCTGACTTTATCTATCCCCCTTTACATCGAATTCATGCATTAGAACTGCATACACCTTGTGGCCATTACATTGACACCCAATTTTTGGGTAAGGGGCCACCCATATTTGAGAGACCAGGAGAAGAAGTTCTCCACCACTCTCCTAGTGAATCTAGTCGTGTTGACTCTAGTCCCTTTATTCTTCCACATTTAGAAGAACATATAGAGTCACATATCACTTCAAGATCGCTATAGGGATGATACCCCTCATCATTCCTTCATATCTTATCAACAACCCAGTCTCATACACATTATGGTTTCTAGGAGAACATCAGCTCGTTATCCCCAAGTCCTACCTTTGGGATAGCAACACCGTGTATGCCAACCCAGAAACTTAAAGTCCATTTGATTCATATATGTAGTACCAAAAGAGATTGGTGATTTTCTATTTCCTTTCTCAAACTGCATAACCATACTGAAATCAAGTGGCACACCACATCTTTAAAATGTGTTTAGATTTCCCTTTTTCTATTTTGGCATGTCCATAACATGCCTGGGGGCACCCATGTCCCTCAACCATAAAATCCCAGATCTCAGCCCATAACAGCACTGAAACCCCCTTTCTCTGACAGGTCACACTTTCCAGGTCATTCCCTGGGACAGGTAATAGTTTTCTGCCCAGTACCTACCACCCAGGTCGTAGAACAGACCCCAAGAAAGTACGACCTGGCCTGTTCATGAGCTCTGGGTATCTAAGCTGAACTTTCAACTCACTGAAATGAAAAGTAGGATGAGGCATCTTACCCACAACTGTCGGATCTCAAATTCCCACAATTGGTTTATCCTCTACAACCGTCGCAAGATTTAAGGCCTCCTCTCTTCGTGACATTCACCACAGCTCCACCGGCACATAAGTGAATTTGGAAGGGAAATTCCTTACTAAAAGAAAACCCCTGATTTTTCTTTCGCTTCCTGCGACCAAACCATAGATCATTTGAAAAACTGTCTATACCATTGGAAAGATTCCACCAAGCCCTCAAATGGGTATCTACTAACTTTTTTTTATTTGATACTTCACCAGGACACATTTTGTCCAAGAAGCACCACTTCACCCTTCCTCAAAATTGAATTTCTGCACTTGCAACACTCGTACCGGGGGCACCATGTTGCCTCCATACTTGTCCACACTGGTGTCTACTTTTGTCATGAGTTACCATCTTGTACTCATGCTTTTATGGTCCCCATTGGACCTTTTTCCTGTGTGGCATCACCATCAAGTCACCCTTGTTTAGAGCATCTGAGTTGAGTCATCATTGCTTTCATGGAGTCTATCTCGAGTCCCTTCACACCCCGCTATAGTCCCCCATCCTTGATTGCTTGGTCCCTCTCTCATGTCGCACATTATGGCCTTCAATCCCACTGTCCCCTATCTCCCATGATATTGCGCCAGTCGCTGCCAGGCCATCCATGCCATTTATGCTCTAATAAGGGAAGTCATCCGTTCACTACTCAGTCCCCCCCCCCCAATTTCAGTGTCATAATTGGTGTAATTTTGTCAGTCACTTTACAATTTTCTCTTGTGCCTTAGTTGATGATCCCTTATTGCCTCACCTATGGCAGACCTCCTTCTGTTGAAATCATCTCATTCATTCCAGAAGACAGATCTAGAGGGTGGTGTACCTTGGTTCCAGCTTCCACTCTTGTTTTTCACCTCGGATCAGGAAAAGGGACTCCTCATTTCCCTTTGACTTGATTGTTTCTCAGCTCCAGCTCCTTTTCAGTATGATCGAGATCCATATACTCGATGGTCCAATGATGCAGCAGCTCACATCAGTGATTCCTGGGTGTGTGTGAGATGTCTCACCCCTCATGAGGGGGTGGCCCTACAAGTAGCCCCCCACACACTCGGATGACCTCTTCATTACAGCCTTCGATGCAGCTTCATACATTTGATGATGTCGGCCTCAGCCGCTTGCAATGCCTTTTTGTTTGCATGTATCAATCAGATTTTCAAAGCCCTTTCCTGTTTTCAGGGGCATCTAGGTTTCATTTATATCTCATGTACTCCGATACCATTTTACAAAGTCTTGGCTGTTATCCCAAGCAAAATATGTATGTGGGATTCATTATCGCGTTGTTATCTGGCTCATGTTTATGTGAGCATTATGCCATCTCGTGGTTTTCTGGACACCCTATTGTTTGTACTATTTCCTCGGTGGGCATAGGTATGCCTCCCCCGCTGCCTATAGTAGGTACTCACTTATCAAAAAGACTTTTTGCACCTGCAAGTCACCTCCTCAGGGTCTAGTTCTTTCAGCACTTTGGTTTACCTTACAATCCTCTCTCTTTGACTTCCCCGTTGCTGTCTAGTAATTGAGTTCTTACAACGTAATTCAGTCATACGATTAGCTCCTAATGCTCGCACGCTGGGGGGGCAATCTGTTACACCATTTTTTGGTCATCTAATCCATTGTTGTTATATGGACCCAAGTACAACAAGTAAGACCAATTTTACCCCAAGTAAAATCACATTCACTATGAAAAATAACTTACTAAACCACCTTTATTAAGTTGTTTATGGTCTAAACAGGAAACCCCATGGGGAAACATTAAATAAATCCATATTTGTTTGATTTTCCTCAAGGAATAATTAGTTAAACATCATTTTAATTAATATTCCTGGTTATATTTAACCCAAAACAAGGAAATTAATTAGTTAAATCATTATAATCTTATTATTTTCTAAGAATAACTATTTAAACATTACTTAAATAATATTCTTGGTTAAATATGACTAAATCTCCCTTAAATAATTAAATAAACCATTATTTATTTGGTTATTACACAACCATATCCTTAAAATGATAAATAAATCATTTATTTATTTATTATTTACAAATAAAGGGATTTGACTCAAGTCAAATTCCTTTTCCCTCCAACAAATATAATAAAATATTCCATAAAATTTGGATCTTGATTTGGTTAATAATATTTTAATTATGCACCAATATCTAGAGTAACTCAATATTTTGTTATAAATGGAAGGGTTTTCCCATTCATTTGTCACCTTTTTTTTCCTAAATATCACTTTGGATCTTAACTCTTGGTCCGACTATTGATCCATTATCATAGCCATATTTTTCCATTTTTGTCTGGGTTTTCTACACCATCAAGAGACAGGAATTCAAAATCTGAAGTGTTGAGGACTTACAAGAACCCATCCCATTGAGGAGAACACGGAACACCCTCTTGTGTTTTCCTCCCAGGTGCCATTAATAAAAATTTCATTGGATATATTCTTGTCTTGTCTATTGGATCTATGGAGTAAATCTTATTTTTCTACTGTTTAATGTCTTCTTGTCTTTAGTTCTTGAAGTTATTCAACTTATACACGATGATATTGTGGCTTGAATTACTGTCATATGTTGATATTTGTAGGTGAACACACTTCCTATACACTTATTCTTATCAAAGTCAAGATAGACTTACTTCATTTACTAGCCTAAGCATTGTTAATGTTGTGTGTAACTCATGAAATATGGAAACTACACAAGGACCTAGGTAGTATATATGTATCAATGAAGGGAACAAGCTATAGTACATCAAACCAAGAGTCATTGTTGGTAGTTCAAGGTCATATACTCCTCAAAATAGTTCATAAAATGATGTCTTGGTATGTAATAAAAGACCTGTAACTATACTAAGGATATGCTATATCAATCCAAGACAAAAAAAATAAAGAAAACTCCAACATAAATGCAATACAAAACCAACTATACAAGATCAAAACTATGTAATGGTTTGTTATTGAAGCCAAGGTATAATATGACATTGAAATTTTCTCATAGCCCTAGAACATAGGGTTATTAGAAGGCCAAGGTTCAGAAATGTGTGTTCTAATTAGGGCATAGATTAATAGACCACCCACGGTCTTTGTAGTTGTTGTTCAAATTTGATAACTTGCATGAAAATTATACCCAAGTGAAACCTAACTAAAGAGAAATATAGCAAGACCCTTTTTTATGCCAACAAGCCACCTAATCCAAGAAAGAAGCACAAAAATCCCTGTTGTTCTTATCTTAGGAGGCCAAGATGAAGGCCTACAATCAGTGCCCTGGATGAGTGCCGAAGTGAACAGGAATAAAGCCTCAGGGATCTGAGGTTGTAGATAAGCCCTGACCTGCAATTAAACAAACCCAAATGGATCCCAAAACCCAAAACGAAAATGAAAATACAAAGCCCTTTTTTGTGATATTTTTGTTTTCCTTTACCTCAGGAAGACTTCCTCAAGGGATCCAAAAATTTCAGAGGTATTGTCTCATTTTATAGGATTATGTGTGTGCTATAGAGGGACTTCACAAATGAAAGTTGAAGGATATTTTTATGAGTTTAAATATTTTTCAAACTTATTAATTTATTTAATTGATTTGTTACTTAACGCCCTAAGTAACCAAATGGAGTAGGAATCCTACTCTCAAGGGCGCAAGACACACTTCATATGGGTACAATAGTGATGATTCCCTTTATAAACATGATCTCTACTCAAAACATGACAAGGATCCCACATATTAAATTTTTTATGCCTACAACCAATGAAAGTATGCCAAGTCACCCCCCCCTAAGGTTTTAGCCCAAAAACAGGGTCTTCAACTTTAAATGTGAATATCTCTCAAACTAGGAGGCCTCTCAGGGTGTGCCACATACCACTAGAAACATGTCGATGAGGAGAATCCAATGACATGGATATCCAAGAAAAACATAATGATTTTCAATTTCGTAAAATCTCGACAAATCGAGTATGTCCTCAGTCCAAGGAACCCAAACCCTAAGACTCGGGTTTTAAACCATCCAACAATGTACCATTCAACTTGATGTAAAGAAACCAATTCTAAGAAGAATTCACTTTTCATTTGGCATCAATGGTTGGTGTTTCAGTCAAACTCAAACCTAGTCAAATCCTAGGGTTGACATTAGTGACAACACCATCCAACATTATAAGAGTTTTCAAGATAGGTCCTTGACCATACATACATACATACATACATCTATATATATATATATATATATATATATATATATATATATATATATATATATATATCCACAATTTAACAAAAAAAAATAGTCGAGGTAAGAAAAATAAATTAAAATTATATATATAAAGGTTAAAAGAAAAGACTTGAAACCGGCACCAATTTGTAGCAGTGATCGTCACTACCATTTGGTTCATGTGCCCTTAGTTTCCTAATCTGTCTATACAACAAATATTAAGTTGACATAACTGCCACATGTTTAGTGTGGACAAGATTATGCACCATCGTTCTTATGTCTTGTACGCTTATACCATCATATCCCTCTTCCATTGCACAAACACCATCTACACCCATAGATACATTTCACTATTGCATCTGCAATAATCAATGTCGAGTTCGTGTTGCTAGGAAACATATCTGTGACTACCACCATCTATGCAATACAGTGATTCAAATGCTCGATCATCACAATTACCTGGGTTTATATGTTACCATCGTTTTCTATATATCAGCATAATTTCTCATAAAAATTATAAACTATTCCAAGAATTTAATTAATCCACTTTAAGAAAGGGTGCTCAAATCATGTTTTAACCTTGCGCACCCTAAGTCATCATCAAGAAAAATACAAAGGTGGAATTTTCCTTGGGGATACATTATAAAAAGGTTAAAAAGTGGGATATTTATTTTCTTAAAGCACTTTAAGTTAATAAGAATAATATAAGGTGGTAAACATAAAGTCTGTATAACTTACTAACTAAAGGAATTTTTAGAAGTGGTGAATGTATTAACAAAGTAAAAATTTGTATATACATAGAGGGGAGGAAGAGATACATAATTATCTTAAAAATATCTTTAAAACAACATAATAATTTGAAAATTAAATAATCTTCTCCTATAAAGATCTTCCATTTGAAAATTACAAATTGTTTACATTAAAGGGGAGCATCCAAGGAAGAGTGATTAATATTGTTGACACCTAATCCTTGGGATTGGGTGAATATGTAAAATAATGTAAATAGAAAATAAGGAGAACTGGAATATGAAGAGACGTTGGGAGATGAAGCCCAAGAGTCTCTCCCTCCTTGTATATATCTATGATCACCCTTAGTTCAAAATCACAATTTACATTGTTGAGTTACCTCCTAACCTGACATGGCATCAAAGCCAGCTCCAAAATTAGTTTATGTGATGTAACTCTTGTTCTGTAACTTCCATATTTTGTTCCTATATTCCCTACCATATTCTCTATAAGGTTTTTTGCATTCATATTCCTCAAAGGTGCGTCAAAATTTTGTGAAGCCGGTGTATTTTTTGGAGACCACCGAGTGTGCCATTCTTTATCCACGAAAGATTCTATAGGTGAAGGTTTGATTTCTATCACGTAGACCACTACTAATCGTTATAGAACATTTAAGTTTTTTTTACAGTGATATTACTCATATGTGTGCAATCGGTGTGTTTTATTGTGCTTGAATAAACCTTTTATGTTTGATTGCGCTTGCACATCCGACCTCACCGCTGTAGCAAAACCTAGCTCCCATACCACAATTGACCTACACCTACAGTCGATCTCACCTACAATTCGAATCCTCTTGGAGGTACATACCATAGTTGCCCTTGACCACTCTGGCTCGATGGTATATTAACCTCGATCACTCCGGCTCCCACCTAATATTGCTTTCCCTCGGCTCTAGTTCATCCCACAGTAGACACCTCTCACCACTGCACTCCACCTTTGGACCTGTCGACCTTGTTGTCCAAGATAAAGCTTAGGTTTTATCTTTGATTCAATTTGGTTAAGTTAGTTAGGGTTTTTAGTTTTCTTAAAAAATAATGACATGTACATATGTCATTTTTGTCAAAAATTTAGTTTGTAGGGTCATTATGAATTTTAGTGGGGTCTTAACATAAAGGTGAAAATCAAATATTCCATGTCTCTCGAGCTTATCTAGTCATAATTGGCATTTTGACAGTTTTACAAAACTTCGTAACAAGTTCAGTTACAAAGCTGAGGGCTTTCTACGGAAGTTACTAACACTTCCATAGTGAATTTGTCTCTTCAAACACTTTTCCCACTACGGAAGTCTGTTTTTGTGGTAACCAGGTTGTAATAGTGCAATTTATTTAGAACGGTTGTGGTCAGATTAATATGAGTTATGATTACATGTCATTTTTCTTTATCTATCATCCCTAAAATCCATACACCATATAGATTCATTCCAATTTTTTTTCTCTTTTCACTTTAGATTAGCTTTGTTGTCATAACCTCAGTCTCATTCTCATTCGATTTGATCTTGTTGTCCATAATCTCGGTCTTTTTGTCTTGTGAGTTGGTATACCTATCTTTAGGGAAGGTCTGTTGGTGTCAATAGTTGGTCTTGTTATCTTTAGGATATTTGCATGTGTCAAGAAGTAGCTCATAACGTGGTGAAGCCATGGAATCTCAGAGGAAGCAATATAAAGGAGGCTCAATTGTGAGATATGAACCAAGGGATATGAAACTACTAGAGGAGGACCCTACCTTCACTCAAGCATTTTCTAGCGTGGGGTTCCTTCGTTTCTGTCGGAACCTGCAGGGATACCATGGGTAAATTTATAAATACTTTTCCATTAATTTCACAGGAACATGATCAAAAGTGGGCATGTTGAACTTTGTATTATCCCCTGACACCATTTCTAGTGATACAAAAATCCCTAGGTCTAGAGAAATGTGGTTTAAAGTGCAGAAGTTCCTGGTGCAGAATTGTGATGAGTTTCTTAAGGAAGACCATAACAGGATTGATATGACTGCAGGCATCTCAAGAAATTGCCTCAAAGAACATTTTTCTAAACTCCTAATGGTCATCCACAAGTATGTCACTTGTAAAGGCAGGTTCAACATGGTCTACCAATACGATTTCAAATTGCTACTGCATTTCACAGGTAAACAACCCCTATACATTCCTTTTTATCTATTTAGAAGTTTGGGAAATATGGCTCACAAGGTCCAAGCCAAGCATGATGCATGTAACACCTCTATTTTCCATCATGGTCTTATTAAATTGCTAGTTGTTAAAGAGTTGAAAATGTTGAACAAATATTGGCTCACCTTTTTATTTTTCAGTGGTTATGAGTTAGATACTGCCACCCCTAGGAGAAATTCAAAGTCCAAATACATAACCCCTATGGAGGAGAAGTAGCATGAGGCTGAGCCTATAGCTGAACTTGAAGCAGAGATAGAAATTTTAGCTAAACATGTATTAGAACATGTGGCGGTAGCAAAAAATTCTAAAAGCAACAAGAGGAGGATGACTGGAAGTAAAAGCAAAGTGAAGGGTAAGCTATCACATATCCTAGAAGCTACTGAGATTGAAGAAAGCCCAATTGAGTAGCCTATAGAAGTAACAAAGACTAAAGTTCAGAAAAATAAGAGTAAGAGAGCCAAGAAATTGGATTTCACTCAAGAGGAGTGAGGTTTTACTTTCAAACCTAGGAAGACTGCCACAAGATCACCACAACCAATTGAAAATATGCCAAAGGTGCCTTCGGCAAAAATAGAGGCAACAAAGAAGAGGAAAGGCAAAGAGCTTGTACTAGAAAAAATTGAAACTAAGGTTTTACAAGAACAATTAAGGTAAGTTAGGCAGGAGATGATAGAAACTAAGTTACTGTTTAAGGAGTTAGAAGAAGATATATCAAAGATGTTTGATTTCTATGAAAACATTTGAGAAGGAGATAGGAAAATGGTAAAGAGGACTTTGCCTCTACATATAATGATGAAACACATGTAAAAAAGGAACAAATGGTTGCAAGAAGACACAAAAAAATTGCAAGGACAAGTCAAAGCATTAGAGACTCAAATTGAAATGATCAAAGAGGAACTTGCCAAGAGAAATCTCAAGATTATTGTTGAAATAGATGGAACACCTTGAACATGGTAACATCATTAATTTTTTCCTATGCTATGTTTAACTAATATTTTTATTAGTATATGGGCTTGTAATGGCTATTAAAAATAACATGGAGGTGGAATAAATAATGAAAATGAAAAATCTCAAAAAGCTGAGAATTTCATAACAACTCCCCATATTGAAGGTGAATATTTTCTACAGAATTGTTGTAGCTTTTCATGGAAAAAATGAAAGTTTAAACCTCAGTTTAAGGAGTGTTAAAGGCATGTGTTTAGCTAATAAACATCAATGAAGAATCTATAACTGTCAGAAATGTCAGATGGGTAAAAAAAATGTGTTTTTGCATTTTCTACCAAATTTTGCTACAAAACTTCCTATACTCTATTTTTTCAGCGTAATGAAGTTTTTATGAGTTTTTGGGTAACCAGAAAACAAGGTATTGGATGGAAAAAAGTTCAAAGGTGTCCCACATCATCAACCTATGAACTCCTATTTTTTAGGGTGACAACTCAGTAGGTCAATAGGTCAGCATACACGTGGCAAGAGAAGAACATTCCATCACTCCGACACATTAGCAATTAGTTATATTCGATGAGGGTCATCAACAGAATTTGTTGAATTCTTAAATGATAGGAGACTCCTTTTTTTTTCAAAATTTATTGAAACAAAATTATCCCTACAAAGGCTCCATGAGTTGTAATTCAATTAGAATTAGGTCTCTTAGTTGTGCATCGAGTCTAGCCCAAGTTGCAAATTTTTGTTATGGATACCTCACTCTATATATGTGTAATTTTTTCACTTGAAGGGGTTGATGGATGATGTGAGAGGAACCACCCTTGTAATATTTTTCTTCAGTTAATATATATTTGTAGTAGACTGTCTTTTGACCTGAGATTTTGTTTTGGCTCATATGTTTTATCGCCATGTTCTGCATGATATTATCAGTTTCATAGAAATTTTATTACTTGGAATTCATGTTATATGCTCCAACTTCCTTCATTTGCTATGTTTTTATTGTAAATATTTTATTTCATGCCATTTTACCACCAAAATTTCCTCAAATTCCATGAAAGTAGTGTTGTTGTAATTGATTTTCCTTAATTGACTGGCATTCATCACATTATTATTCACCTGCAAAATCACATGAAGTATGAACAGAGTTAGCCATCTGATGTTTTGAGTTTTATAAAGAAAAATTATAAGTAATTTGAGAGAGCCCTCTAAGACTGGAAGGGATAAATTCCAGTTAAAGTTGGCTTGAAATATTTATTTTGGTTTGGAGGTTGACGCAGGCCAATATTTTCTAACCTAGTGATAACAGACCTATACAGTCGACCTTCACAACACCAACCTTCACTCCATTGACCAAACCTTACAATTCCTTCCCTGACTCCCACTACCGCTAGAGCCATACTTGCACTTGAATTATTCCATTGAAAGAAACAACCAGGCGTGGTATCGACTCCTCCATACGTCAATTCCTTGTGGCATTCCCTACGACACTCCCTCATTGTTTTGATGGCTAACTCCACCATAGCACCACTCTGACTCCCAAATATAATAACTATGCTCCCAATACTTCCCCTACCATTTCAAAATACCACTCCATACCACCAGTCCTACCACTATTCATTAGGGTAATTTTGATGTCTAAAATGGAACTCCTAAGGAAATTATAAAATAATAGTAGAAATAATAAAATAATATTTGATTACATCATCAAAATTTAGAGGGGAAGAAAGAAAAAACTATTTTTGAACTCGCATTTTCAACTTATCTCCCTATGGATTTACTCAAATTTCGAGCGGAAACACTCATTGGATGCATAATTTTATTCCTAATTAAATAAGTACCCATGTTGCATACTTTGGATAGACCCTGCTACACAAAAAATGAGAAGTACATGAAAAACGTGATTGTGGACCCTACTACACGAAAAATGATAAATACATGAAAAACGTGATTGCAATCACGTTTTTCATGTATTTATCATTTTTCGTGTAGTAGGGTCCATCAAAAGTATGCAACATGGGTACTTATTTAATGAGGAATTAAATTTTTCATCCAACAAGTACTCCTGCTCGAAATTTCAGTAAAAAACTAGGGAGATAAATTGAAAATACGGGTTGAAAAAAGTAGTTTTCTTATTTTATTCTTTTTTAATATTTTTACTTTCTTACTCCAAAAATTATGAATCATCCCCCATGGTTGACATAATCATCTTGAATCCTATTGGTTCTTATAAATTTTATTTTGGTTGTACATTTTTCTTACGAGGCCCATTCTAGAACTCAAAATTCCCCTAATGTGGTATTGTCCCTATACCCTCATATCACACCCCCAAATAATACCTCCCTAAATATTACCTCTCCATTATTACCTTCCCAAATATTACCTCTATCATATATTACCAATTAGAATTCTATTTTTTCACAATATTTCTACTAGAGTGCAGATTTGTTTTTACACTGGAAGTGATTTTTTTTATATATTGGCAGCAGAGTACACATGTTTAAAATGCATTCATTGATATCAATTGTTGGAGTAGTTCTCTCTAGAAAAGATAACTATCCTTAGTGGTCCCGGAAGATAAAACACACTCTCATTTTTAATGAGTTGTGGAAAGGAATTTGTGAAGGAGGATAGAATGCACCTGCAAAGCCCACCTTAGACAAGGATATCACCATATGGGAAAACAAGAACAGCAAGGCATGTTCCTTAATTGCAGCATCTGTAAATGAATATGTGAGTCGCCATAATTAACCATTCTCAAATGCTTATGATTCCTTGAAGAATTTGAAGGAATTGTATGACTCACACTTTGAACTTGAATTTTTCCAATTGATGATTAAATTGTTCAGTCTTGAATTGAGAAATGATGACCCTATTTCTTTAGCATCATAAGTAAGATCTATTATGCATGATATAAAAAAAAATGGTGTTGAAATAGGCATTCCTCTCATATCTTATGTCAAGGCATTATATCCCACTTACTAACATTATCTTGAGTCATTGCAAGCAAGTGGAAATCTCAAGGAGATTACCTTTGAATCCCTTGAGAAGAAGTTTGCTGAGAGAGAAAAGGATTTTGGGAAGAATACAACTCCTCGGTCTTCTGAAGAAGTTGTGTATTGCACATAGAGAGAAGAATAATGCTCAAGATTCTTCTAGAGGAAGAGGTAGTTGAAGAGGAAAAGGTAGAAGAAATTTTAGAGGTAGGGGGGCAAACAATTTCAAGGAGAAAATTTTGATCTTCATTGCATATTTTTCAATAAATATGGATGATGCATCCACATGTAAGTTTCCTTGGGACATAATTGAGCAAGAAATAAATGAATCCAAACCTAAAACATGTTGAGAATTCGGAAGGGAAATGATTAATTCAATTCTCTATCTTGATAACTTCTTGTTTTATTCTTTAAATTCTTATCTTTGTTCCTTATTATTACAATGTGCAATACATCAAACAGCTACCAAAAATTTTAAGAACAATGACACAATATATAGGTTGCAAGCTAGGGCCAAAACCCCTCCTCTTGAGGGGAAAACCTGTAAATCTCGTCTTCTTATATATTCTTCAATCGATGAATACCATGACCTAGTGACCTAGACAAATACTCTTCAAGATAAATATTTGTACAACCTCCAACTGTAACTTCTTCGATCTCTCCTAGAAATTATAAAAAAATTTCATTGTTGTAGTTGTTGCAACTGTTGCACCTTCACAAGGAGGCTTCGATATCCTTGTAGAGCTTCATCCTTCCCTTCACTTTCCTTTATTGGAGATGTAGGACCATATACAATCCCTATAAACCCTTCGCTTTCCTTATTTTCTTCTTCGCCACCAAGATCTAGCTCAAGGTATCCCTAGAGCAGAAACCCTAACTTCTTCTTTTGCATAGGAGAGAGAGAGAGAGAGACAAGGAGTCAAAAGTCAAGCATACAGAGCTGAGATCAAGGTCAAAAAGTCAAATGTTTTTAGGGAAATATAGATAACTCTTGGAGACCTTGGAAAGTTGTTTTGTGAGATGGTATGATCAGGATAAAGAGCAATGAAGAGTTCTTTGACCCGGAAATTGGAAGTAGTAGGCATAGGTCAAATGAGAGAGGGAGAAATTAAGGGTTCCCTACACTGGAAATCAGATGAAAACATAGAAATGACAAATATTTAAGTCAGATGCTTTTAAAAAATCCTGAAGTAATCCTCCTATTCATCCATTCAAATTTAGAACACATAATGGATTGCATGTAACAAAGAAATATAACAATGACAAATTTAGAAAATACTTCACTCCAAATAGCTCATCACATGAATCCTGAAATATGATGTTAGTTGATCTGATCCAGTCTACTACTCGAAACTTGAACACAAAAAGACTTCAAGTCCAAAAAAAATTCTATAGAAATCATCAGCAATTTATTCCACCAAAATACTTCAAAGAGTGAAGTATTTATACAAATTCTAAACTAGAATATCTTGAAAAAATATCAAGTTTGGTTTACAAATATCTCCAATTGTTTTACATAAATAGAACTTAAGTAAAGGAAAATCAAAACTAATGCATTTATTTGGCACTATTTTTTATGGATAGGTGATGACAAAGAGGAGAATTCAAATTTGATCTCAACTCTTAGTTGATGATGAGGCATCCAAGTCACTAACTGTCTCATTTCTTTGTGCATTCTGCTCTAGCAATTCTACAAACTTGGGGTACAATGATACCTTTTTATTTCTCATTCCAAAATAGATATGTAAAACGTGAAAGATGTTATTGTAGATAAATATGTTTTTGAGATAAACCTCTCTCATTTCCCTAATATTCTTCTCCCGTTGTTCACAATAAGCTCTGCAAAACTATGTGTAAAACAGAGTTTTCCACAGTCTGAAACATGGGCTGTAAATATGTGCACGTATCTCTCATTATGTAATACCTATGCAAACAGTGAGATAGGTTTTTGTAGATGGGTCTCTCAGGAACAAAAGCCTCCTTAATTTTTGTAATATGTATTTCTTATTGGCCACAATCGTCTCTGCAACATGATGACTTAAGAGGAATTTCTGCAAAAAAGTGCTTTCAAATATTGTTTAATATTTCAAAACCCATAATGGCTATTAGAAAAGTGAGAGAGGCTTTTGTAATTGGACATATTACTAACATAAACCTCCTTCAGTGTTTCAAAATTCATCTTGGATTGTCCACAATAGTTTCTGCAAAACTATGACTTAAACATAAAATTTCTGCAAAATGTCCCTTCTTGCTCTGTTTTCATCTTTTAACCTTACTGTTCTTTAAACTGTTTTTACTTTCACTTTGGATAAAATTCATTGTTGTTGAAATTATTTTCATCTTTATTTACCATTTATTGCCTTTGTTTTTACTTTTACTATTTTACCTTGACTGCTCTGTAACTTTGTTTTAACCTTTATTCTAACTTTCATCTGATACACTTTAACTTTGATACTCTTTGACTATTCTATTTTCACTGTCACTGTGAATTCTTACTTTACTTTGAACTTTAACCTTTAATGTGAGTTTTTCCTTTTACCCTGACTATTATGAATTCCCTGTTTTAATATTTACATTAAAATGCTCTTTTATCTTTCACAGGATGATTGTTCTTTAACTCTGATGCCTGGAATCTTTTAAGGAAAATCCTTTGAATTCATTTCCTTATAAGTTCTTAGAGTAAAACATATCTTTAACTAGTATTTAGATTGATTTATCCAAATTCTCATTTTGCTAATGAACTGCAAAACAAAATAAATGTTAATAAAACAGAGGTCTACATGGAGGGATAATGGTTTTGATGATGGGAAAACACTGTGAGAAATGGTTTTAACTGCAGCAGGTTTTCATTTTTGTTGTTATTGGCTCTAAATTTTGCAAAAATAACTATTAAAATTCAGGGTTTTTGGAACATTGTGTAATCTTTCGCATAGGTTTTACTGCATACTTCTTTGATAAAACAACCCTAAAGCCTTCTAATTTATGCACAAAAAGGGGTTTTGAGCATTTATAAAAGGGTTTTCTTCATTCAAAGGGTTTCTAAAGGTTTGAAATACTTAAATTTCTTAAATTTTTCTTAACAAGTTATAGTCTTCAGAAAACTTTGAATTTATCAGGGTTTCGCATCAAATCTGTTCTTTTGGGGGTAAATACAGGTCTTTCTGGGGGAAAAATAGGCTTCACAAGGTTCGAATTGGCAGAAACTTGGTTCTTTCAAATGAAGGGAAGGTTATTTTCTTCAAAGAATACCTATTTTTGCAGGTATTTGGTCTTGAAAAGGTTTTTGACGTGTCAGAGAGGCTTTCTGATGGTTGTTGAAGTCTCTTGAAGTAAACTCGGAGCTTGAAGTGGTCTCAGCAACAGTTGAAATGGATTTCGGGTTCTTTGGGTGAAAAAATGGAGTACAACGCTTGATTTTCAGTCGGAGATGGTTTAAAAATGGACAAATAATGTAGAAAGGGCTTAAATATGCACATTATGAAGTTTTATAGTGTTTTTGGTTTAAAGCAAGTTAAGAATTGAATGGTGGTCATATCATAGGATGGGTGGTTTTGGAGCTTCGAAGAATAGAAACTGCGAGTGGTTATCGCACACATTTGAGGTGGTAAGTGGTTTGGAATGGATCGAATGCGATCCATTAGGAATGAGCCACGTGGAGGAGGAAAAGGATTCAAAAACCACCTATTTCCCGTGGAAGTGAAAGTGTTATCATTACGCGACTTTATTTGTGATATGGGATTTCAATCGTTGGATCGGGAATGGTCTATGCAAATGGTTGAGATTTGTTTGAGGAGTAGCATGGTATTCAGAGGTGGAGTCCGGGGTTTATTAACGCAACGGGATGGGTTTCAAACCTTATAAATATAAATTTATAAAGTTAAACCTTGGGTTATATGATGGGGGAAAGGGTAAAGTCATATATGTGTTTTAATTAAAACATTTAACAAATGTTTCAACCAATAACGTTGGCACAAGTCTTATTATATAGTTTTTAAACATTTGTCATTTGTTTAATAACTATAGGGGGCGGGTATTTTTTTATAGATACGTTTAAAACCAATGGGAATAAGGGCAGGGTTTTAATTCGTCACATGGGTTATTATAACATTGGCTTAAACATTAAATAGAGGGTTTTGTGGGTTATTTTAAAAAAAAAGATTTAATACTATACGAGAGGGTATAGTTTTTAAGGAATTAATATCTAGGTTAGAAATTAATATGGAAAAAAGGTGTAATGTAGGTAAATGAATAAAATACATGTTTTAACACTAAGTAAAGTGTAAATAAAGCATAGTCATCCCTTTTTCATTTTTCATACTTAGACTTAGGATAAAATGCATTTTATGGGTTTTTGAGTGATTTTGAATGGAAATGAAATTAGTTATTTAGGGTTTTACTTTTACTAAGTAAAAATGGGTTTTTAGTTACGGAAATGGATTATGATTAATGGATGAAGGATAAATGATGATGAATATGGGTAGTTGATGCTTTTCAGTAGTTGATGGTTCCAATGATCCTACTTTGGCTCCACTTCAAATTGACTGAGAACATGTACTGAAAAGCATAAGTTTGGTCGAGTATTCACCAATTAAATGAGTTTTCCAATCAATTTTCTATACTTGGAAGGATCCACAAGGCTTGATTCAGAACTCCCAAGTCTTTTCAAGTTTGTGATCATCAGAGTGGTCATAGGTTTTAAATCCATCATATTAAACCTCTTCATCATATTGATCACATAATTTCCTTGACCCAAATAAATTTCATCAGGTCCTTGCTATACTTCTAGTCCCAAATAGTAATGCATCAGCCCAAGATCCTTCATATCAAATTTTGTTGCTAGTTGCTTCTTGCATTCTTCAATTCGACCTTCTACACATGTCAGGAGAATATCACATTAGGGGAATTTTGTGGTCTAAAATGGGCCTCCTAAGAAAAATGTACAACCAAAATACACTTTATAAGATCCAATAGGGTTCAAGATGATGATGTCAACCATGGGGGATGATTCACCATTTTTAGAGTAAAAAAATAAATATATTAAAAAATAATAAAATAATAAAACTACTTTTCCAACTCGTATTTTCAACTTATCTCCCTAGGGTTTTACTCAAATTTTGAGCGAGAGTACTCTTTGGATGAAAAATTCAATTCCTCATCCAAGGAGTACCCATGTTGCATATTTTTTATGGACCCTAGTACACGAAAAATGAGAAATACATGAAAAAACGTGATTGCAATCATGCTTTTTATGTATTTCTTAATTTTCATGTAGAAGGGTTCATCGAAAGTATGCAACATGGGTACTCTTTGGATGAGGAACCAAATTCTACATCCAATGATTCTTTCTACTCAAAATTTGAGTAAACCTATAGGGAGATAAGTTGAAAATACAAGTTGATAAAATAGTTTTTTATCTTTTCCCCCTAAACTATGATGATGTAATCTAATATTATTTTATTATTTCCAATGTTATTTTATAATTTCCTTAGGAGGCCCATTTTAGACCTCAAAATTCCCCTAATGTATACATACAGAATAATGATTATAGATTCACCTTTTTACATCTTAATATAAAGGTTTGAATCAGCAGAACTCTTTGTAAAGCTTATCCTTTGTAGATATGCATCCATCCTAGCATACCATGCCCTTAGTGCTTGCTTGAGACCACATAATCCTTTCTTTAATCTGCATACATATGACTTTCTATCCTTGACTTCAAATCCTAACGACTGTTCTATATATACTTCTTCATCTATTGTACCATTCAAAAACGCAGTCTTGACATTCATTTGATGGATGTTCCATCCCATCGATGTAACCAAAGAGACTAGTAATCAAATCGTTGTGTATCTTGCAGTGGGAGATGTTAGTCATCCATATTTTTTACCTGTTGTTGATGACTAGATTCCTTAGCTAAGTTTTCTAGAAGCTGATCTCCATATGTCAATTTTTCATCTAGAAAACCCCCAAACAGATTTTTGCTTTCCTAGCCCTTCCTGTCAACCTATGATCAGAGCAATCTTCAGTCTTCAAAGTCATGTCTTGTTTCAGCATAATATCCCTGTCTATAGTTGTCTTGGTCTTTCTTGTCTACTATCATTTTCCCCTTGGTTCTCATGAAACTCACTGTCCAATATGTGACAAAGTGTCTCCCTTCCTATCCTCGATCTTCTTGTCAAACACAATCAGAATCAATGAAAGCTGCCCCTAAGTTAGATAGTGGTGTTTAGGAGTCATTTCCTTGGAAAAATCATTTTAAGCCAAAGAGCCTCTGTCTAGTACTAATCAACCATAGATTGTCTTCCTTTTATGCAAAAATAAAATATTAATACATCCATAGGTCGCACACCACTAAGAGGTCTTTTGTCTCTGTTCAAGAAGAAATTCTACAAAAGTCCAAATCAGAAGAAAAGGAGCATGTTCACTGTCTAAAAGAATGTGCTTAAATCGGGAAAAATTTCCATCAGGCACCAAATAATCCTTCCAAGGTTCAAAGTCATATTTTTTGCATCTCTGCAGGGGTGTAAGTGAATGAAAAATAGTATCCAAACAAGAGCAAAGAGACAAGTCCAAATAAGTCTCTCATGTTGAAGAAATTTTCCATCATGAAGCAAATGGAGAGCTGAAATGAAAAGAGAGCAGGAGTGCATGTTTCAAAGTGTTTCAGTGTTCCTTCAGAGGTGATGCTGCATAAGTTTTCCCAAGGACACCATCATAATACATAAGAAGACAACTGCTTCTTATGCTGCCTTAAGCCCGGGATAAGAACACTAGTCAAAGAGAAAATCCAATGTACCTCTGCAAACACAGTCAAGAAAGGTTAGTAAATAATGACCAACAAGAAAATACTCTACAAATACATGTCATGTGGTTCCTGATTTAAAAGGTTCAGACATATATTTTGACAAAGGATACATATCTCAGAACATGCCCCCTATAGCAGATTGTCAAGTGTCATCTTTGTTACATATTTTGATATACTAAGCAGAAATATGTATTGCAAAGAAAGATGACACAGTGTTGGAAATGGATGAAATGTCATAACTGTGTTAACCTCCTCCAAGCAAGTGCAGATGGTTGAGTGACATGCTGAAAAACTCCTCCAGTATAAGAGCAGATGGTTTGGAAACATTATGTTAACCTCCTTCATTTAAAAGCAGATTGTTGGGAAACATACTGAAAACCTCCTCTAGTATAAGAGTAGATGGTTTGGAAACATTATGTTAACCTCCTTCATTTAAAAGAATATGGTTGGGAAACATACTGATAACCTCCTCCAAGCAAGAGCATATGGTTGGGTGACATGCTAAATAAGACCTCCTTCATTTAAAAAGCAGAGGATCAAGGTGTTTTGAGTAATTTCAGAGCTTTTGTAGGCCACCTCCTTCCAAGGGATGAACAAAAGAAACATCGACAGGATTTCAAAATGATGTGTGAGAAAGGCTTCCATTTTAAAACACTAATCGGGAAATGATGATGAAATAAACAGAGGTGTTAAGTTGAAGACATTTTTATGTTACAAACATAAGGATAATACATTGGTGTTAAAAGGCCCATGACCTTGTGTATATGAAATCCTCCCTCCAAAGATATATCAGGGATGTAACCTCATTCAAAGAGCAGAGAGCTAACAGGTGTTTTAAAAATGACTTAAAAATTGTTTACACCACCTCCTCCAAAAGAGTGAACAACTGATGCATGGAAAAGATATAAAAGTGTGTTTGAAAGGGTTTTTATTGGTGATAACAGTTGAGAAATCATGGTTAATATAAATGAAAATTCATTATGTTGAAAACCTCTTCTACATAGAAACCATACAGTGGCATAAGGGTGTTGAAAGTCTCTATTTCTTATATTTACAAAGGATTTCCTTCAAAGGATATAAGGTCACATATTTGGAGAGAGAATTGCTATCTATCCAAGTGCCTTTCCCAATATATATACAAGGATCGCTTTTGTGATCAAAACCTATGTTTCTTGTCTAAAATTTCAAAGGATACATAGTGATTAAAGAGATAGATGTCACCAGCAAAGTCGCACAGGGAAAAAGCAGTTGGTTTGTAAACTTCAACAATGGCCTCCTTCAAAAAAGGTAGAGGATCAGCCCTCCAGATGTTTACACTATGAATTATCTCATTAAAATGGTTAAAGGGTGATTAAACATGTTTCACTTTCAGTCAAAGAAACATCTCTTTCGCTTCACAAAAGCAAAGGTTAAGGAGAGCCCAGGAAGTTTGTTTTAAAATGAGTTTCTGACCAAACAGAGATGAAATTGAAAAACGTGAGAGAGGTTTTTGTCCATAATAGGTTTAAGAAGAAAAATCTCCTTCCGTTTCTACACAGGTATCATGGTTTGTGAGAAATGTAAAAAATACAGATGTCACGGGAGAATTTTTGCACTAGGATTCACCATTTTGGCCAGTGTTGGGACAGTCAAATTTTGAACAACCAAATGGATACCAAATGAAAACAATCAGGAATATTTGGAAATAATACTTCCATATCTTTGCAACGAGCCACCTTGCGCCAAATTCCGACAACAGGAAGGCATCCAAAAGTAGCCTGCAAACTGCACTATGTATTTCTGCACTAGCATTCACCATTTTCTACCAGTGTTGGGACAGTCAATTTTTGAACAACCAAATGGACAAAAAATGAAAAAAATCAAGCATATTTGGAAGTAAAACTTCCATATCTTTCCAAAAATCCATCGCGGGCCCAATTCTGACACCGGGAAGGCATCCAAAAGTGGCCTGCAAACAGCACTATGCATTTCTGCACCAGGATTCAGCACTTTTGACCAGTGTTGGGAAAATCAATTTTTGAACAATAAAATGGACACAAAATGAAAAAAATCAAGAATATTTGGAAATTATACTTCCATATATTTCCAACGAGCCATCTCGGGCCCAATTCCGACACCGGGAAGGCCTCCAAAAATGGTTGCAAAAGCGGGCTACGCTCTTGGAAAATTGCGCGGCGCGCCTGTAGGTTTTTACAGTGAATTTTGACACACAACGCAGTGTGCCTATGTGATTGCACGGTGCGCCTATGAAAAACCTGGGCCACTGTCAACCAGGTTTGTGGAAAACTTTCCAAAGCCTCCAAAAATGAAAAAATAAGTTTTCACACAAGAAGTTCATCTCCAAATGCAGCAAAAAGACATGTTTTGAAGGTATTCATATCTCTGACCATATATGTTTGATTTAAGAGAAGGTTAGACATCAGATTTTAAAGGAAAACAGTGATGAGTGAAAAGGGTTCATTGACAGTTTTTAAAGGGAGTTTTAGTAGCCTCATTTCCATCAAGAAAGACTTGTTTGCCAGCTAGAGATAACACAGTGTCATGGAAAGAAAATAGAGTTGTTTTAATCACTAATAAAAGAAGATATTACTGTGGACAAGCTAATTAACCTTGTTCCAAGAGAACTTGATTGCTAGGGTCATCAGAAGGGAAAATTTTTTTAAGTTAAGGGCTTGCTATCAGTTTGAAAGAGGTCTTTGTTGAAATAACTAAAACTACACACAGTCTCTATAAGAGGAAATAGCAGAATTTGTAAAAAGGTCCTAAGTTTGTTTAAAAGTGTCTTAACACTGTTACAAAGGGAAAATTTGCTGCCATATCAAAAGAAGAGAAAATAGTGTTAAAGGGATAAGGCTTGATCAATTTAAAAGAGCTCTCTTTTATGCTGTGGGGTAGTGAAGAATTGGTGCAACATCCATAATAAAAAACACCAAGTTTTTGAAAACCCTTCAAATTAGTTTAAAGAAACATTTTAACAATGATTTCAAAGTAGCACCAAGTTTGCCAAATCAGGGAGAAAAGTGATGAAATGAATGAGGAATTTGTCAAATTAAAAGAGGTCTCTTTTATGAATAGTAAAGGAGAAAAAAAATGAAAGAAAAGATGATTGAAGTACCAATTTGAAAGTATGGTTTTTGCTATGAGATAGCTAAGGTTACACACAGTTGATAGAAGCAAAAACAGAGTTAGTTTGAAGGGGTCTCAAATCAACTTAAAGGATCATCTTGACAGTGGTTTTAAAATAATTTTTTCTGCTAAAAACAAAGAGAGAAATAGTGGTAAAAGGGATGAGGACTTTGTCCAATTAAAGGAAGTCTTTGACTATGATTACTAAGGACATAAAACAGTGAAAGAGATAGTGTTTATTGTGTCACTTTGGAGGAGCTTTTCTTTCTATGAATGACTAAGGGATATGCATAGTCTCTAAAAGAAAAACATCAGTTTGTTTAGAAGGTTTTCAATTAGTTTGAAAGAGTATTTAAAACAGTGTTTTAAATGAATCCCTTTTGTCTCAAATAAACCACAAAGATGCAGTGCAAGGGAGGAGGTTTTAGGAGCTAATTTGAAAGTTTTCTTGTGTTATGAATGGCTTAGAGCATA
Organism: Pinus albicaulis; assembly: GCA_034641835.2. NCBI lineage: Eukaryota > Viridiplantae > Streptophyta > Pinopsida > Pinales > Pinaceae > Pinus > Pinus albicaulis. Next base: position 2,042,859,769 of record CM076575.1, read on the forward strand.
CATAGTCTCTAAGAGAAAGCAGACTTAGGTTACATAGTCTCTAAGAGAAAGCAGACTTAGGTTGAGGTTTTCAAATCAGTTTAAAGAGGTGATTTTACATTATTTTCAAAGATGTCATGACCATCTTAAAAAGAGAGAGACAGTGATTAGGGGATAGAGCTTTTGTCAAAATTGAAGGAGGTTTTCTTATGTTGTGAAGAAGAAAAGGATTTGTGCAAACTCCAAAATCAAGAGAGCAGAGTTTTGAAGAGGTCTCCAATTTGTTTGAAAAGGTGTATTAACCATGTTAACAAAAAACATACCTTGTTTTCTAAAATAAAAGAAATCAAACACAATGATAAAAAGTAATTTTTGTTTTCATTTGAAAAATGCTTGTTTGCTAGCATCCAAGAAACACAGTGAATTACAAAGAGAAAAGAGGTGTTGTGTTGGGAAAATTTTTCAGATATCATTTGAATCAGCTTGTTTTGTTGAATCAGTAAAGAGTATCAGAAGCAACGGGTGCTACAAAAGGCGCAATCAGTTTGCACGAAGGAAATTGAAGGATGCACAAGAAAAACTCAAAATCGCCCAAAGAGGGCGCCCGGTGAGAAAAAAGGAGAAAGACACCTGTAGGCTTGGAATTTTGGCCCAAGCTTCTAGACATGTTTCTAAGAAGCCTTGAGGTACTTTCTCACCAAAATTGAACGAATTTTGACATGTTCTTGTTTTTTGACATTTTTGGGCCTAATTGCATAAAATCATGGGTGCCGCCATTTTTTTTTGGAGCATCCTTAGCTATTGAGAGTGGTACCATTGGATGCATTAAATTCATGAGAATCTACTCAAAAATTTTCAGAGCAATTGAAGTTGTTTTAATCCCCCAAAAAGGTGAAGAACACTCACTTTTTCAACACTCTGCCCACATATCAGCAAGGCCTAATTTTTGGGTTTTTTCACTTAGTTCAGTATTTGATAGACTTCCATGCATCAGTTTGGGAAAATTCAAGTTTTTCCAGAAATTAGACATCAATATATTTTCAACGAGCCATCACAGGCCTCGTTTCGACATCGAGAAGGCCCTCAAAAGTCATCCAAAAGATAGGCATTTTTCTGCTGGTGTGCCCTTAGTGCTTTTTGGCCAAAAAAGGCAGTTTTCTGAAGTGGCCTCTCCAAATATGCGTTAAGCTATTTTGGGACATTGTCAGTCATAAAAAATAAAATTTATTCCCTTTTTTAGCAGTTTGAGATATTTTATTGGATATTTTGTGCCTTGGGCTTTGCAAAGCCTCGAGGACAAGATAAGATATTTGTTTTTGAGCCAATGGCTAGCTAGTTTCCTTGGTTGGGTTTCCTCCTCCATCTTGGCCTATATATTCCAAGAGACTTCATTGTAAACAAGGCTGAACTTGATGATATAGAGCAATATATGGTTAGACAAGTTTGGAAGAAATACTTGTCTCATGCATTGGATAGTTTCTTGAATGTTTTGGATGATGAAAGAGGACTGCTGTTGGATTCCTTGACTTGGTAAAATGGTATAATGTCCCTCTCTGTTATGTTTCTTATTTTTTATACATATTTCATGTTTTATCTTGCTATAAGACAGTAGAGAATATATTTGAGACATGCCCTTGTAGGCACCTCAGATTTCCTGTTTCATTATAGCTTTTATGTTTTCTTCCTTCTTAGTCATATCAAAGAAATCTTGATTGCTCTTTGATCACTGAAGAAATTGTCTTCTTGTTTCATTTATGGTTTTATGCATGCTAAGTATGATTCACGGTATGCCCTGCTTACTCATGGCTAGTCATAGCTCCACCTCTGAAACCTTTCTTTGAATGTTTGATTGTCCTAGTTGAACCAAGGAGGTCTTGTACTGATCTTGCCCTTTGCCTAAAACTCTACAATCTTACTTCAAAGTGCTCAATAGCTTGAAATACTATGTCTAGGCATTTCCTCATAGTAGCTTGAGTTATTTTTTTATCTTAATTGTCTTTCCCCAAAGTCTGATAGCAATTTCCTAAAACTAGAGAGTCATATATCTCTATGTATTGCTTGAATGTTTATTTCTATGCATTTATCAGTCTGTAATTACATTTATCATGATTAATGGTTACCCCTACCATATAAATGTCAGTTATTGATCTATTCATGTTTGAAAGCCTTTTTCCTTCACAAAATTAGTGTCCATCCCACTTCATTTTACCTTAAGATCCATTTTACCTTGATCAAATTGGCCCTTCAACATACCTTGTATCGCCATCTGAGGCTTTCTCAACATTTTCGACCCCATAGCCCATTTGATCTGACAATATTTTTATCTATATTAATCTTTGATCAGTTCCTCCCTCAAAAACCTACTTCATAACTAGCCTAAAATCAATAACATAAGAATCAAACACATAGATATCCCTTACAGAAATAGAGAGAGCCCTCTCTGAGTCTAGGAGGCTAGGTCCTTGGGCTCCAAAGATTGGTTTGATGTTACCCTGTCACTTGGCTTGCCAATCAGCCAAATCGCAGGACCCTAACATAATGGCGATCATGGTGGGACGTTCTGAGTTAGTGACAAAATAAGTATACCTTAGGACTTCAAAACCCCTCAACCTAGAAGTATTATCAAGAGTAGAATCTAGTTGTCTCATCATCCTAGAAAAATGATGACCCAACTATAGGACACTCTTACAAACTTTAGGGCTTCATAAAAACTCAGAAAACCCCAAAACACCCCTAGATTGGCTTTTTATCAGTTATTGGTGGTGGACCATTAACATATATCTCTAAAAACAACAAAAAAATCCACCTGGAAAATCCACAACTCTCAATATACCTAAATAATCCACTGGAGGAAGAACCTAAAACATGACCAGTCATCCTAGAAAGAAAAAGCACTCAGGCCTTAGTTGGATTCAAGAAATTATTGTCTTTATCTATAAATATGTTCTATCCTACTTTGAGCCTAATCAAGAATACACTGATGAGATCTACATTGATCATTGGAAATATCTCAAACCTCGAAAAGCTAAGCCTCAAATTTTAGAACATGAGCAGGCTTATACACCTGTGCTTACCCCAGATTCACCTATGGAAAACCTAGTAAAACATGAGCCTCATGCTACATTTCCCACTCTGGCTGAAACCTCAAATAGTCATAAATCTCTTTTTACACTACCTATATCCACAAAGGTCCTAGAAAGATACAAGCCTCTGGTTTTACCTCAAATCTTCCGAGCCCTCCCAGCAAATCTTCAAAATAAATTACCCAGATTTGATGGAGAAAGCTCCAAAGTCACCGCTGAAGAGCACGTCCAAAATCTTGAGGATTTACTTGACCTTTTTGAAATAGAAGAAGATGATGTGCGTATTATAATGTTTTCCTTATCATTACAAGGAAAAATTAAGAGTTGGTTTAAAGACCTTCCAGCTGCAAGCATTACCAATTTTCATCAGTTCACTCAAATCTTCCTAGATAGGTGGGTGGTCATGGGTAATAAAGTTCTCATCATAGAGGAATACAATCATTTAGAAAGAAAACCAGGGGAGACAATACAAAACTTTTCAGCCAGGTTCAATAAAGTATACCATGCAATGCCTGCTAACATAAAGCCACCCCTCGGATGTGCTCTCTTGCACTACCCAGATTCTTTTGACCCAGAGATGGTTTTCCAGATAAGAGATAAAGATCCTTTGACCCTAGAAGAAATGAAAAGGATAGCATTTGATGTATAATTCAACATACTAAATAGGGAGGCACAGCTAAGAATAATAGAGAAAGAGAAAGCAAATCAAGAGAGACTAATATCTTCAGAGGAAAAGTTGGAAAAATTGGTATATTATTTCAGCAAACTAGAGAATCTACTTGACAGGAAAAGAGAAAGACACAAATTTAAGGTTAACACTGCTTGTTCAAACCAACCTACACTTCTTCCTTAGGATTAACACACTCAACTATTACAAGACAAGAGTTATAAAAAAAATGTGCCTAATGAGAAAGTTGCAAATAAAAACATAGAGGAATTCTCTAAAGAGACTATCAGCCATTTTGAAATCACAGATTCTAAAATGGAAGAAGAATCAAAACCTTTAGGTTCTCTACCCTTATGCTTTAAATCATTCTAGACTTTGAAAGAAAATTTTCATCCTAAAGATCTCTTAGCAGTTATTCAAGAAACCCCTGCTCAAGTTAACTCTCACCTAAATCAAGAAGAGTTGATTGAAGATGAATTCAAATCTGAAATAAAAGAAAAATCTAAAGCTGTAGGATCCCTACCTTTATGCTGGGAGTCATTTGAGTTCATACAAGAAAATTGGCCTCCTGAAAATCTATCAGAAACAACTCATGAAGTACATGCTAACTATCCTCAACATCACAAAGGATTGGTTGAAGATGAAAAAAATCAAGAAATAAAAGAGAACCCACAAGATCTCTCTAAAGGCACAAGTGATGATTCATCATCTCTCATAAGTGAAGCCCAGAAAGACACTCATCCTCTAGATCAGCTTTCCCAAGAGAAAGAAAATTATTGTAGTTATATCCGAAGAGAAATGAAAATGCCTCCTTTTTTAACTGAAGAGGAAATAGATCAACTTATAAACATGTAGACAACCTCTAAAACTTCATATAACCAAAACTTTTTTGATCTTTCTCCTGTTAATCTTACATACCATGAGTCAAAAAATAGATTTGTAAATCAATTTGAAGAAAATCAATCTGATAGTCCAATATGCATGGCTGGTGACATTACTTATATTAATGATTCTCCAAGGTTTGATCAATATGTTGATGATTATGATATCCAAACAGAAACTAACCTTGCCGAGCAATCAACAATTGATTTGTGGGAAGAAGTTCATTATCATCAGGTTGAAAAAAGTAAGCAGCCAATACAGGTCACCTATGACACTGATGAGGAGAACCTTGAGAGTTTAGAAGTAAGTGAAGAGTCTCTGAATCTTTGCTCTACTTCACTTCAGTCCATCAGAAATAACATTCACATAATTGGAAATCAGCAGTCTTTCAGCTTTGGTGATGAGCAGGGAAAATTTTAGGGGCGAATTTTAGCCCAAAGGCGAATTTTAAGGGATTTTAAATTTTAATAGGGTGAATTTTTTATATAAAACCCATTTTCTATAATTTAATAAATTTAGCCCAATAATTATTTTAAAAATAATTAATTATTAAATATTATTCCACCAAAAAAAATGCGCATAACACTGAAAAAATGAAATTCTCCCCGATTTTCTTTGCTTGGAGCAGATTTCCATGGAATTTGCTTGGATTTACAGGTCGGAGGGAGGGGTTAGAGTGATTCGCCCCATTTCTTCACTGGTTCACCGGAATTTACGAGACGTGGCTGGAGCTTTGTGCACACCGATCTTCTTGCTGGCTGAGCGAGGGACTTGACCGACCCTCTTTAGTCCATGAGGCTTTTAGAGAAAAAAATTATGATCATACAGTTGCCTCGTCATTTATTTTCACGAATCTAACTGCATATGAAAATCAAATGACTTCAATTAGTATTTGTTCCCATGGTTTGAATTATTTTTCTGACTGTTTAATTTTGCGTATAAGCTTTAAACAGAGTAAATATGACCGATGCAACAAATGTCTCTCGCTCTGGAGGAGTGATTATGGCACGTCCAGATCCAATTCTAGGCGTTTCAGAAGCATTTAAAGCAGATACAAATGATTTGAAGCTGAACCTTGGTGTTGGAGCTTACAGAACAGAGGATCTTCAACCCTATGTGCTCAATGTCGTGAAAAAAGTTACGTTGAATGCTTCTCTTTTAGCAGACAGAATTTTTGCTGTTATTTATATGGATTGGAATTGTCCTATATTTGCACTTGCTCTTAGTCATCTAGGGTTTATGAAGGTTCTTGGATTTGGCAGATTTCAAAATTGCAGGAGGATAACAGGGCTTTAGAAAGACTTACAAAGTCCAAAGAAGCAGCCCTCCTTGACGCAGAGAGGACATTGCAGTTTGCTCTGGCAAAAGCTTCGATGGTCGATGATTTATAGAATAGGAACCAGGAGTTGATGAAACAGATTGAAATCTGCCAGGTTTCCTTTTTGCTTATTGGATTTTAGATTATTGTTTTTAGTTTGATAAAATAATGTTGCTTTGGTGGTGCTTAGGTTTCTTATACGATAAAACATACTGGGCAGTTGGCTGGTATGCCTTTGTCTTGACTGTTGAGGTCTATTGTGTTACAGGAGGAGAACAAAATATTGGACAAAATGCATCGGTAAAAGGTTACAGAATTTGAGAAGTTATGTCAAGAATTTTGTGAGCTAGAGGAGGCTGTCCTTTCAGGCGGGGCTGCTGCCAATTCCATTCGTGATTATCAGTGGCAAGTGAATGAATTGATTGTAAGTCCTGCCATGCCATGCATTTTTACAATTTTTCTATTGTATGAAAGTTGAAACATTACTTTTTTTGGTTAAATAACCATTCCAAATGGTTCAATTTTCATGCATATCCATGTGTTGGCATGTTTTCACGAAGGTAAGAAGACACTCGAGAGAGAACTAGCTCGGGCAAAGATAACGGAAAATCGAGTTGCTTGTGTTGTTGCCAATGAGCCAATGAATGGAAGGATGGGAATGACAAAGTCATGCCTGTAAAGAAGTGGCTTGAAGAGCGTCATTTCCTGCATGTAGTTTGAAGAGTTATATTGTAATGGTTCAAGAATCCTTGAATTTGGACAGGTTTTTTCAGTTGTTATAGTTTTCTTCCCTTCAGATTATTTACTGTAATTTTGTATGCATGGTGAAATGTGGCAGCTTCGTGATAAATTAGCCATTACAGAGCGGGCTGCGAAAAATGAAGCAACACTTAAAGTGGGAAAAAATAGATTCTCTTCATTGTTTCTTTTTTATACCTTTACTTGGTTTCGAATCTATATCTTTGGTCGTTGTTGCTAAACAAGCCTGTGCTTGCAGGAGAAGTTTCAACTACGGTTGAAAGTAGTTGAAGAAGGAATAAGAGGATCACCAAATGGTGCTATTCGATCATCCTCCTTCGATGGAAGAAGCATTAGCAATGGTCCTTCTCGCCTCTAATCAATTGGTGGTGCAGAGATTGCATGAAGAGTCATGTCAAATGGTTTTGGTCCAAGGAAATCATCACTTTCTCAAATGAGGTCTTCACTATTCAGTAATGCTAGTATAGTTTTAAAGAGTGCAAAAGGAACATCTAGGTCATTTTATGGTGGAAGATCATTTGATGGCGGGATATCAATAGAACGCAACAAGACATTTACAAATGGACTCAGTGAGAACCGCACAACTAACAAAAGTAATGGGATATCCAGAAATGCCGAATCACGTGATGTTGGGAAAGAGAATTCAGATAGCAAACCACCTGAATTTACAGAAGTTGGGCCTGAAGATTCTGTTTTAGGTGTGTTGTATGACATGCTACAAAAGGAGGTGATAGCCTTGAGAAAAGCTGCCAATGAAAAGGATCAAAGTCTTAAAGACAAGGATGATGCAATTGAGGTACATTCACTTTCAATCAATAGGTCAAACTGTTTATCACTTTCGACCATTCCTTTTGCACTAATGTGAAGCATAGATGAAGAATCAAATTTACACTTGAAATAAATTACTTAAATTGTTCATTCAGATGCTAGCGAAGAAAGTGGATACTTTGACAAAATCAATGGAGGTGGAGGCAAAGAAAATGCGCAGAGAAGTAGCTGCCATGGAGAAAGAGGTAGCTTCAATGAGGATTGATAAGGAGCATGATCAAAGAGCAAGACGATTGAGTAGTTTGAGGGGAACTGTAAATAGCTCTCAGCTTTCCTCTGGAAGGTATAGACTTGCATCATTTTTTTAAATTATTGCCCATTTCCCAAATATTATGTTGCTTTTTTAGATGCTTTTGCAGAAGGGTAATGTTGCTGTTGGGACTAACCATATTATAAATCTGAGATCTAGAGAACGAATCTTCTATCTTTAATTAAAGTTTCTTCTTTCACATGTAAAAACAAATATCAAATTTGTAATGTTTTCTCTTAAGTTCCTTGTATATAATTTTAGTAGATTGCATGTTGGTATTTATAGAAACATGGAATTTTAACATAGAGATACAATTAATTTTGACTGAATAGCCAATTGTCCATAGAACCTTTCAACTTTCAGAGGTTTTGCTTTTCACCTTCAGTTCAAAGTGTATGTTCTAGTATTGTTTACTCCCGAGTTGTTGTTGACCCTTCTGAAAGTTGTTGCCTTTGCTTCATGGTTTAAAATAAAAAAATTTGGTATTCACCGTTAAGCTATTATAATAGACTACCATGGTTTGATTGTCCTATCCGTGCCAATTCTTGATCATTTCTGGCTATGAATTATCATATTATGATTGTCATTGACGATCAAATAACAATTACACTTATCTGGCTGGCAGCATGTGGGTCATCTCACTGGATATAGTTCTATATGTTTATTCATTGAAAAACACTTTGTTGCATATCACAACATCAAATAATCTATGTTCAACTATGATTTAGCATCAAAATTTGTTTACAGTTGCAGAACAATAACAAATGGTGCCAAAGGTTTGGTACTTGACACATAGACTTGTTTGTCACATAAGTTCAGAGTTTTAAAGCTGGAATTTCGTCCTCCTTTTACAAATAAAAAGGGAAAATGGGCAGAAAGTGATATCTATATAATAGCATTATAGATTATGGTTGACATTCTAATTTCTAGAGGCTACTATTGGTGCATAGTAAGAACTATTGTTATCTAGGTGTTTATGTGAGTCTATTTTGTACATTAATACCAAATTGCTCAATGATTTATGGCTCAATAAAATTAACCTGCTCAAATTCTAGTTTAAATATCTACATTCTATAGGCTATCAACTTTCAACTAGATGGCACCACACATTATTGTGAAATTAGTTAATTACTACATTTTAAATTTTTTTTTTCCACAAGTGCTGTTTCATTTTAAATTAATGAAGTTTGCTGCCAAATCTTAGGAGTCTAATACAAAAAATAGATAGGAAGGCCATAGCCAACAATGAAAAATATTGTTGTTTATCCAAATATTTTGATTGGACCCTATCCTAGTCTATATGAGTAGTCCTGATAGGTATACTGCCTTACGAAATGGAATAGAAATATTGCTACCGGACAAAACATTATGACAATTAAGATTGATAAGAAAAACTGGAAAATCTTCCCATTTCAACCCACCCATGTCTCCATTCATGTGTCTTTACTGCGCATGGTTACTGCATTTTGGTATGGAGGATTGATAGCTCCTACTGTGTCTTTCATAACCAGATCAGGAGTTCATGGAACTAGATTCCAAGAGAAACATTTGCAAGTAGGGTCTCCAGTGGACAGAACCAGAGGAGGAGGATGAATTACCTCTTGGGGAATCTACAAATACCCCACTACTCTGTTAACCAAAGATTTCAGTTCTCCAAGCTGAGCATCTAATTCTAGATAATGCCTATGAGAAATGATTGCGAAGGTAGAGAATTCCTTCTCAGTTTCTCTCAACTCCAACAGTTGAGTTGTTGTCTCCATGGCCCAGTCCTCATGAAACTATGCTCTCTGCCTATAACTTGTGTTCACATTCCTCTTGCCATTGAACCTATCTGATGGTGGAATTTTCCACCCTGCATTGAGCCTATAGAAGGCTGTGCTGGACCTCGTTTAGGCCATATAAAAAATAACATATATGATGACAGTGATAGTGGCCCATAGTGATGGGGGCAGGGGTGAGGGGAGGAGACAAGTATCAGACCGACAGAAGTATCTTCGAGAGTTTACCCAAAATTATACTAGGCAGGACTTCCCTGAACCTTGTCACCACTATGATATAGGAGCTAGGACCAAGAATGAATAAAACAGTATAAGCCACGACAGAAAATACCACAATGTAATACATAACAAATCCTTCCAAAAACATCTTACAGTTGTAACGTAATTTGATGCAAAATAATATTCCATCATTTGAAAGCTTTTTTATTCTAGATTGATTTTACCAGGAAATCACAAGAACATTTTCAATGATGCTGGGGTTCCTTGGTCAGAATACCGTTACTATGATCCTAAAACTGTAGGACTAGACTTTGAAGGGATGATTGCAGAAATTAAGGTATAACAGTTTATTTTACCTGCCTTTTCAAAGAATTAGATGTTAGGTAAATACACTATTAATTTTTTGATGGTAGAATGCTAATTATTTGACTTGTTGCAGGCTGCACCAAGTGGTTCTTTTGTGTTGCTTCATGGTTGTGCTCACAATCCCACTGGAATTGATCCAAATCCTGAGCAGTGGGAGAAAATAGTGGATGCCATTCTGGAAAAGAATCATAATACTTTCTTTGATGTTTCTTATCAGGTTCATGATGATTCACTGATATGGAGGTTAAATTTACAGTTTTCATATTTTATATGAATTGCCCAATGTGTAGATTATTTTTTGCAATTCGTTTGTATGCATTTTTCTACCTTGCCAGTTTCTTTTTACTTTGATTATTTTTTAAGTTATATTGCTTCTTCATTTTGAAGCCTTGATGAATTCAATGGAAATACCTTCAGAATTCAATGCATTAAAATCCCTCTTTAAATGGAAAAAATCGTTTGACATGGTTAGTAATCCTTTATTGAATGCAATTATTTTTATGAAAAAATCCTCCGGAATTTGGGATTTATTGATATGACCTTATGGTTATTAAATGTATATGAGTTCACAGTTCTATTGTTTTTACTCATTACATTGAAAGAAGCTAAGTGATATTACAGCCTAGGTGGAAGAGATCTGTGATGTTATATTCTTAGAAGCATTTCCAAAATGCCATTCATGAGGTACTGGCCTTTATGCCAATGGGCATCCATAGAGGCCCTCCTTGGGTGAATATGCTTGCTTGGTTCACCTTCCTCTCTCCTCCTCTGTGCAGCTTCTCTGTTGTTGTGTGTCTAGTAATCCTTTGTTGTAATGAATTGACAATTGGTTTGAAAGGACCCCTATTTTTTCAATTTAATATGCGATTTTACCTGAACTTGCAGGGATTTGCAAGTGGCAGTCTTGATGCGGATGCATCATCTGTGAGGCTATTTGTAGCTCGTGGGATGGAAGTTTTTGTTGCTCAATCCTACAACAAGAACCTTGGTCTCTATGCATAAAGGATAGGAGCTATTAATGTTGTGTGCTCCTCATCAGATTTTTCCAATAGATACCACTAATAAACTTTGGATTGTATTCTTTCTAGTGGATATGTTTATTACTGGAATATCTTCAACTTCCAGCATTATTTAAATGGAACGCTAACTACATTTGTCCATGCACTTCTGGCAGGGTGAAAATCCAACTTAAAAGGCTTGCTAGACCAATGTACTCGAATCCTCCAGTTCATGGGGCTCAAATTGTGGCAAATGTTGTAGGCAATCCTGCCATGTTTGATGAATGGAACTTATGTCTAGAAGAATCAAGGGTGTGAGGCAGCGACTATATGATAATATTTCTGTAAAGGATAAGAATGGGAAAGATTGGTCCTTTGTCCTCAGACAGATTGGCATGTTTTCCTTCACAGGTCTTAACAAGGCTCAGGTAAGAAAGGCCGTAGTCTATCTAGCTTTCAAATTTGTCTGGAAAATTATGAAAATTCTTACTGGATTTTGATAAAATCTAGCAATAATTTTTGTAAATCCAGGTTACAGTTGTCAAACTTAAATATTTTGGGTGTCCTAGGAATTTTTGATGGTGTTCAATCCATTTCCACCCTTAAAAACTCATTCAAACATTCCTACTGTCAGATTTTTTGAATTTTTTTTACCGAGTTCCAACCATTTTTGGCCGTCTGGGAAAATTTGAAGGCTAGGTAGACGACGCCAGAAGAAAATGTTCGGTAACTTTTCACCATTTCAGAATTCCAGCTTTTTTAATCAGTGTTGGTTTTACCATTTCTTGCCCTAATACATCTTTTCAATTCGAACAGAGTGAGAACATGACAAAGAAGTGGCATGTCTACCTGACAAAGGATGGGCGTATCTCCTTGGCTGGGCTGCCTTTATCCAAATGCGAGTATCTTGCAGATGCCATAATTGACTCCTACTACAATTTCAGTTAAATAACAATAATATATCAACAATAAAATCAATTCAATTGTCTATGTTATAAATCATTTTTAATATTGAAACACCTGAGGTCACAGTTAAGTGTTGATGTATTAGGCAATCTCATTAGCCTGTAATCCACAAAATTGTGTCTGGTCTACCGATCTTTCAACGCTTATCTTTGTTACATAAAGGTCGACATTGGCCACCACATGGTTGGCAGAGTATTTTGCAAGTAGTTTCTGCTTTCTACAACAACTATCCTTCTATTTTGTTAATGCAAGTAACATTTTAAGTTGACAGAATATGAGCCTGGTTTTCGAAATCTGGAAAGACTGCTATATTGAAGGCTTCATAAAAATTTATATTTATTAAACTCTCCTGTATGGCACTGATCAGTATTCATTTCAGATAGGTTTGCAATTTAATGGGTCACCTTTTGTAATTACATAAGTACAGCTGCAGAGGAATACATAATAAAAGGATGAGATTGAGATGGCTTCCTTGGTAGAACTACTTATCATTATTGCCTCAAATACAACATTCATTTTCAATACAAGCATGAAACACAAGATTTATTTTGACTATCACTATCCAAAATATAACATCCATTATTTTGATGATCACTATGCAAAATATAACATCCATTTTAATTCATTCTCAGTATTCGAAAAATAATGGTTTTCGACCCCTAAGCATAAAATGTGGTAATCTCCATTAACTTCCACAGAAAGGGAAAATGATATACTTGGAGAGGGCCTCTTTGGTGGTATTAGAGGTCATAATTTCCCAAGGTTAATTGTCTATTATCAATTATTGCAAAATCTATCCAATGCATCGAGTTGACTCTATGACCCCTCTGGAGTGGAGGCCAATTATACAACAACATCTACAAATAAAAGGAATGAAACCAAGATCTGATGAAGTAGGCAACTATCCTGAGATTGAGTAAATTCCCTGATGAATTGTTGGTAATCAATGTAGATCCCAACTAGCCTGGAAGAGAGAACACACACCCACTTGACACCCCCAATACTCATGATACCTTCAGAAAATATGCAGTAATCGCAAAAAATGCCAATCATTCTATCATAAAGTTGCATCACACCAGAAACAATGTCCTCAAGTAGTCCAAGGACACGAAGCTGCTTGATGGGTAAATTCCTGGGAACAGTGCAGTGCCAAGAGCCTTTTGAAAGTCTACAGAGCAACAATAAGCCTTCGAGGATGTCTATCTGTCTAGTCTCATCTATAAATTATAATATCACAAAGTAAATATGCAATCCAATTCCCAGTTGTCTCTCTTGAACCAAGCCTAGCCCCTGCCTCTCCAATCTTCCCCTCAACAGTCCAAACAATCAGAAAGTCAAATATGAAAGGTTGTATTCACCTTAGCCAGACCTTTTTAGCAGTGATGCATCCTATGTTCATATTTAGCAGATTATTCTGACAATATTCACACTGTATTCAAGTTAAAGAATAATAAAGACACTGAGCATTAAAAAATAAAGAGTTTGTTATTTTTTATAATTGAAATCTTCTTTTTATTATTGTTTTAAATGTACAGATTTGTTGCTCAATAAAATAATAGAACCACAACTGGAAAGCCACATGCTTTCTGTCTAACCAAACATCAGACGAGTAGAAAATGTTGAGAAATCTAGAGGGCAGTAGTTAGGACGATTTCTCTTTTAATAATAACTTCTTGTGGCTTCTTCCCTGATGCTAGGAGTTCCTCTTCAATCCCTACCAGTGTCCATTATTCTGGTTGAGCTTCTGTGGTAGAATCTGTGCTAAAAATGCATATCTTTACTATCTTCTTGATCCTTTCCAAATTCTCTTTCACCTGAGCAGCTATCATATCCTCAACTGGCCACTTTAAATTTACTGCTGCTTTGAAAACATATCTCTAACTTCTGGTATTCTTCAGGTTAATGAGAAGATTAAGGGTGTCCAAAATCCTCTACACCAAATATCTCTCTTTCCTCTATCGCTCCTATGTCATTTTATTTTCACTCTTAGAGGAGAAGGGTCAAAAACTTCATAAACTGTTTGATTGGCTTTGTTACACACCCAAGTGGGTAACCCCTAGGAGAAAAATTTTGTCCTATGGATGGATCACTGATTGAACAAAATTATAGATCATTTTTGGTTGTATTCTTGTTCCCATGCTTCACCTTGGTGGTTTTTACTTACCCCTAGTCTAGTGTGATCTTCCCTGAGGCCTTTCTTCCCTGATCTATTTTGTCAAACAAAATAATGTACATCAAAAATTGCTCAAGTTTTCAGATTTTGTGTCAGTTCCTGCATTCAAATTTAGCTCTTTTGCCTCAGTTTTGTTTCCAATATACTTCCAAATTTGATGAGTTTTAGTTTTGGATATAAATTTTATGGGTTTTGGATTTGAGATCGATTTCATCCTCAAGATATATGTGATTGGGATTTTTCTTTGTTTTTGAATTCTTACATTCAAGTTGTCTGGTGTTCAGGTGGGAGCAACAATTCTGTGGGACCTCATAGTTGGTGGGTGGGATGTTTCCTATTGGTTATAGTTTGTGTTGAGTGCATAGGGAAGCTATTCAACTCTAATTGACAAGAACAGAAAGTTGTCTTCATCTGATGAGTCAATTTGCAATTCCTTCAAGGCATTAGAGGCAGGGAAGGTAGTTCTAATAATAGACAACTCCTCTTCAAACAAGAAGAAGGCTACAACCTATAGATACATGGTAAAAAATAACATAGTCTAGGAGTTCGAGCCTCACAGTAGATTAGATGTACTTAGAAAGCTTTCTTACATTCAGCAATCATAAATGTTAGTATTTAAGAATGTGCCATCATGTTGGAGAAGCAAGTTTGTCTCTTTGGAAGATGGAAATTTTATCTACATATGTGCTACTATATAAAAGTTAATATTGGTAATAATAAAGGTTGGTTGTGTTTCCAGAGCAGATCATCATTGTGAATTCCACAGCTTTTCATGTTTGTGATTGATAGGTATATGATATACATGGTAAAGCAAGTATAAATAAAATTTATAAATATTGACCAACCCAAGGATAGTTAGATTTTTTATTTATTGTTTACCCCATACACAAATCTATAGAAATAATATTTTTAGTTCGAAAATTGAATATTGTATTAAATTCCTCATCAATAAAAATGTTCTTCAAGGAATGGTCTACATTCATAGGGTTACCTATATCTAAATGAAATCATTCTATGTTCCATCTATGTTCCATTATTTTATAGATCATTACACGTTAAACCGACTTTACTCCTTGACTAGCATTGCATTCAACATTGTGCACAAGTATGTTTTAAATGGATCAATCAAAAGTATGATTTTATCTATATTTGATAATGCAAGTTGAATACATCATACAATACATAGGAGCGCTATGGCTATGAAGTTCAATATGAAATAATCTATTGATTTCTACTATTAATATTATATAACGGGTGCTCTTCCAATGGCCATTTATTAGCTATGTGAAGAAGGCTTTGTGGAATTTTTATTTACTATAAGATTATGTATAGCTGAGTTGCGGACAACTAAGTAGAATTTGGTAGGATGTTTGGAGTATGTGTAATTCATAATTATCATGTCTTCTCTTCATTGATGACTTTTCAATGTGTGAGTTTTGACCTAAGCCATTGCATTATCAATGTGTCAAGGCTCAAAACTCGACCTATATGCCAACTACTTCTTATGATCGTTCCTAGGAACATGAATCCTATTTTTTGTAGGTTTAAAATTTATCACAAGTTTTCTCTATTGTGGTTGAATTTGTGGAGGTTATTTCAAAATTTATTTAAGGTACCATGGATCTAAATTTCTTATGAACTTTCAACACTAACAAACTTTGGTGCAAATTGTTGATCAATTCTCACTTCGTTAGGGTTATAGATGTTAATGAAAATTTTGTGTGCATGCATGAAAGTTGGGTGCAAATGGAAAATGTTGTGTAGCATTAGTGTGATAAATATGGGATAGTGCAAAGCATAGTTTTGAATATTAGTCTAAGTTGACCTGTACCTAATCAACTCAGTCAAGTTGATTGTTGGTTGAACGATTAATTGTTAGTTCAATGGACAGAAGATCTTGCAGGCACAAATACCAAAGGGAAAAATGGAGCCCATCATGGGGTACTTTTTGTAATTCTCCACCACTGCTACCTTCCATGCTTCCTCAAACTCCTCTCCAACCTCAATATCAGTGCTAGTAGTAGCATGAGCAACAACACTACGGTTAGCAGAACTAGAAGAACGCATTTTCCAAACTACACGAGAACTACTTCCCTCACGAGTCACCATGTGGCATGCTTGGTCTCGGTGGTTCTCTTCCTTCTACTCCTGGTTCAACTACCATATCTTCATTGGAACCAACACTCCGAACTCCACTAGACAACGATTCACTATTTTGTAGTAGTGATTCGCCATTTGTACTGGTGATTCGCCATGATTTTACAAGATAATATAATCTCGTGAGAGATTCGCCAAAAAATTATATATACATATTATATTATTAATAAAATCGCCTTCCATTTTTCCTATGTATCATGGGGATTCGCCTATTTATTATATATATAAATTTAGGGGGGTTCTTAAAATTTTCCCTGATGATGAGGTTGAGGAGGATGATGAAATTCTCGAGCATGTTGTAAATGAGAAGCCCTTTCTTGAAATGGTTGAGGAAATCATTTTGGACATGGAATCTTCCTTAACTCCAGATTTGCAGCCACCAAGTTCCATTGAGTTACAAATTGCAGATGAAGAAATAGAGGTTGATAAACACATGAGTGTTGTCACACTATCTTTTCTAGAAGATTTACTACCAAAGTGTATCCCTGCTCATCAACATGATGACCTTCACACAGTTTTTAGTCCACTTAATCAGAACTCATCAGCTTGGAAAGAAGACTACACTGCAATATATTATGAGTCTGACAGTTCAAGTAGTCATAAGCAAGGGGAAGATTTTCTTTCCCAAGAGAGTCCCAGATATAGCCAAGTGGAAGAAAGAGTAGTCTTGAATGAAGCCTATATATCAAATCCTCTAGATCAGGCATTATTCCAAGATCCATTTGTTTTTTTCCTTGAGAAATCTGAAGGAGTGGTGTGTTCGGCCCAGAACAGTCTGTTGCAAAGAGTGAGAAAAATTTTAGACACTACTGTTCGAAAACAAGCCAAATGGAAGTGGCCTTTTCATTTCTTCAGCATCATGAAAGAACTGAACTAGAGTCACCCATGCAATCATCTACTTGACTGGTTACATTGGAAAAGAGAGTTCACCAAATAAATGTCTATCGTGTATAGGTTAGATTAGGATAGATAGATAGCTGTGAAAAATAAGCTCAGCCTTGTGACCATGTTTTCAGTTCTAGATTGTTTGATGAAAAATTAAAAAGCCAGAAAATATGAAAATAATAAAAAGTAGAAAAAGAGGGCAGTTTCTAAAGAAATGGTACAGCCCCATACCCAAAAAATAGTCATGTTGAAAGCGCGCAAGTCTAAATGCTGCTACTGGTGCTCAAAAGATGTATTGTTCAATTATCTAGCCTAATCATAACTGAACATGTTTTAAATTGATTGTTGATAAGTTAGTGACAGAAATGATAGTCAAATTGTGTAAGCTTGACTTGTCAAAAGAAGTAGATTAGGAAAAGATACTGGTTCCACATGCTCAAAACAGAACCAAAGAGGAAAAAAGGGATGAAAAAAAAAATATGTATCCTAGCCCTGATTTTTCTAGATCTCATTTTCATGCAGAATAACATTTGTGTGTAGCTTGTCTTTTATGCCACAAACACATGACAAATCAGACCGTATAATCCTGATTTGGTCATTTTTTCGATTTCATGTTCTAGAATAGTGAATAAAATCCTGTCAAACGGCTTAATCTTGACAGTCAATCTAGCTTAGGTAGAGAATCAAAGGAGTTCATCAGTTTAATATGAACTCCCGGAAGATATAAGTGTAGAAATAGATAGTTTCTTTTCTGAAAAATATCATGTCAAAAGATTGCCACTCCAAATGCACATAAAAGAAGAAAAAATGTTAGGAAATATAGCTGGGTAGGTAGGGATGTTTTTGAGGCTAATCATGCTATCAATTTCCAGAAATAACATCAAGAAAGAATGAAATTTGTGCCAATGGATAAGGCATTGGTCTTCATAAGCCAGAGATCTACAATTCTGGACACCTCCTGAAAAGGAGCCGCCCTCCCCAAATGGAGCCACTATTAGTCATCAGTATTTTTTACCTATTGTTGATGACTAGATTCATTAGCTGAGTTTTCTAGAAGCTGATCTACATATGTCAATTTTTCATCTAGAAAACCCCCAAACAAATTTTTGCTTTCCTAAGCCCTTCCTGTCAGCTTATGATCAGAGCAATCTTCAGTTTTCAAAGTCATGTCTTGTTTCACCATAATATCCCTGTCTATAGCTGTCTTGGTCTTGCTTGTCTACTATCATTTTCCCCTTGGTTCTCATGAAACTCACTATCCAATATGTGACAAAGTGTCTGCCTTCCTATCCTTGATCTTCTTGTCAAACACAATCAGAATCAATGAAAGCTGCCCCTAAGTTAGATAGTGGTGTTTAGGAGTCATTTCCTTGGCAAAAACATTTTAAGCCAAAGAGCCTCTGTCTAGTACCAATTAGCCATAGAGTGTCTTCCTTTCCTGCAAAAATAAAGTCTTAATACATCCATAGGTCACACACCACTAAGAGGTCTTTTGTCTCTATTCAAGAAGAAATCCTACAAAAGTCCAAATCGGAAGAAAAGGAGCATGTTCACTGTCTAAAAGAATGTGCTTAGATCGGGAAAAATTTCCATCAGGAACCAAAGAATCCTTCCAAGGTTCAAAGTCATATTTTTTGCATCTCTGCAGGGGTGTAAGTGAATGACAAACAGTATCCAAACAAGAGAAAAGAGACAAGTCCAAATAAGTCTCACATGTTGAAGAAATTTGCCATCATGAAGCAAATGGAGAGCTGAAATGAAAAGAGAGTAGGAGTGCATGTTTCAAAGTGTTTTAGTGCTCCTTCAGAGGTGATGCTGCATAATTTTTCCCAAGGACACCATCATAATACATAAGAAGACAACTGCTTCTTATGCTACCTTAAGCCCGAGATAAGAACAATAGTCAAAGAGAAAATCCAATGTACCTCTGCAAACACAGTCAAGAAAGGTTAGTAAATAATGACCAACAAGCAAATAATCTGCAAATACATGTCATGTGGTTCCTGGTTTAAAATGTTCAGAAAGTTATTTTGACAAAGGATACATATCTCAGAACATACCCCCTATAGCAGATTGTCAAGTGTCACCTTTGTTACATATTTTGATATACTAAGTAGAAATATGTATTGCAAAGAAAGATGACACAGTGTTGGAAATGGATGAAATGTCATAACTGTGTTAACCTCCTCCAAGAAAGTGCAGATGGTTGAGTGACACGCTGAAAACCTCCTCCAGTATAAGATCAGATGGTTTGGAAACATTATGTTAACCTCCTTCATTTAAAAGCAGATGGTTGGGAAACATACTGAAAACCTCCTCCAATATAAGAGCATATGGTTTGGAAACATTATGTTAACCTCCTTCATTTAAAAGCAGATGGTTGGGAAACATACTGATAACCTCCTCCAAGCAAGAGCAGATGGTTGGGTGACATGCTGAGTAAGACCTCCTTCATTTAAAAAGCAGAGGATCAAGGTGTTTTGAGTAATTTCAGAGCTGTTGTAGGCCACCTCCTTCCAAGGGATGAACAAAATAAACATCAACAGGATTTCAAAATGATGTGTGAGAAAGGCTTCCATTTTAAAACACTAATCGGGAAATGATGATGAAACAAACAGAGGTGTTAAGTTGAAGACCTTTTTATGTTACAAACAGAAGGATAATACACTGGTGTTAAAAGGCCCATGACCTTGTGTATATGAAAGCCTCCCTCCAAAGATAGATCAGGGATGTAACCTCATTCAAAGAGCAGAGAGCTAACAGGTGTTTTAAAAATGACTTAAAAATTGTTTACACCACCTCCTCCAAAAGGGTGAAAAATTGATGCATGGCAAAGATATAAAACTTTTTTTGAAAGGGTTTTTATTGGTGATAACAGTTGAGAAATCATGGTTAATATAAATGAAAATTCATTATGTTGAAAACCTCTTCTACATAGAAACCATACAGTGGCATAAGGGTTCTGAAAGTCTCTATTTCTTATATTTACAAAGGATATAAGGTCACATCTTCGGAGAGAGCATTGCTATATATCCAAGTGCCTTTACCAACAGATAGACAAGGATCACTTTTGTGATCAAAACCTATGTTTCTTGTCTAAAATTTCAAAGGATACATAGTGATTAAAGAGACAGATGTCACCAGCAAAGTCACACAGTGAAAAAGCAGTTGGCTTGCAAACTTCAACAATGGCCTCCTTCAAAAAAGGCAGAGGATCATCCCTCCAGATGTTTACAGTATGAATTAGCTCATTAAAATGG
The DNA here is from genome assembly GCA_034641835.2 of Pinus albicaulis. Lineage (NCBI taxonomy): Eukaryota > Viridiplantae > Streptophyta > Pinopsida > Pinales > Pinaceae > Pinus > Pinus albicaulis. The sequence continues at coordinate 2,042,880,337 of CM076575.1, forward strand.
TTAAAGGGTGATTAAACATGTTTCACTTTCAATCAAAGAAACATCTTTTTCGCTTCACAAAAACAAAGGTTAAGGAGAGCCCAGGAAGTTTGTTTCAAAATGAGTTTCTGACCAAACAGAGATGAAATTAAAAAAATTGAGAGATTTTTTTTTCCATAATAGGTTCAATAATAAAAACCTCCTTCCATTTCTACATAGGTATCATGGTTTGTGAGAAATGTAAAAAATACAGATGTCACGGGAGAATTTCTGCACTAGGATTCACCATTTTGACCCGTGTTGGGACAGTCAATTTTTGAACAAAAAAATGGATACCAAATGAAAAACCTCAGGAATATTTTGAAATTATACTTCCATATATTTCCAACGAGCCATATTGGACCAAATTCCGACAACAGGAAGGCATCCAAAAGTAGCCTGAAAATAGCACTATGTATTTCTGCACCAGCATTCACCATTTTTTATCAGTGTTGGGACAGTCAATTTTTGAATACCCAAACGGACACCAAATGAAACAAATCAAGAATATTTGGAAATTATACTTCCATATATTTCTAATGAGCCATCTCGGGCCCAATTCTGACACCGGGAAGGCATCCAAAAGTGGCCTGCAAACAACACTATGCATTTCCACACCAGGATTCACCACTTTTGACCAGTGTTGGGAAAATAAATTTTTAAACAATCAAATGGACACCAAATGAAAAAAATAAAGCATATTTCGAAATTATACTTCCATATATTTCCAACAAGCCATCTTGGACCCAATTCCAACACAGGGAAGGCCTCCAAAACGGGCTGCAAAAGTGCGCTACGCGCCTAGAAAATTGAGTGGCATGCCTGTAGGTTTTTACAGTGCATTTTGACACACAGCGCAGTGCGCCTGTGTGATTGTGTGGCACGCCTATGCAACACCTAGGCCACTGTCAACTAGGTTTGTGGAAAACTTTCCAAAGCCTCCAAAAATTCCAAAATCAGTTTTCACACAACAAGTTCATCTCCAAATGCAGCAAAAAGACATGTTTTGAAGGTATTCATATCTCTGACCATATATGTTTGATTTAAGAGAAGGTTAGACATCAGATTTTAAAGGAAAACAGTGATGAGTGAAAAGGGTTCATTGACAGTTTTTAAAGGGAGTTTCAGTAGCCTCATTTCCATCAACAAAGACTTGTTTTCCAGCTAGAGATAACACAGTTTCATGGAAAGAAAACATCGTTGTTTTAATCACTAATAAAAGAAGATATTACTGTGGACAAGCTAACTAACCTTCTTCCAAGAGAACTTGATTGCTAGGGTCATCACAAGGGAACATATTTTTAAGTTAAGGGCTTGCTATCAGTTTGAAAGAGGTCTTTGTTGAAATAACTAAAAGTACACACAGTCTCTAGAAGAGGAAATAGCAGAATTTGTAAAAAGGTCCTAAGTTTGTTTAAAAGTGTCTTAACATTGTTACAAAGGGAAAATTTGCTGCCATATCAAAAGAAGAGAAAACAGTGTTAAAGGGATAAGGCTTGATCAATTTAAAATAGCTCTCTTTTATGCTGTGGGGTAGTGAATAATTGGTGCAACATCCATAATAAAAAACACCAAGTTTTTGAAAACCCTTCAAATCAGTTTAAAGAAACATTTTAAGAATGATTTCAAAGGAGCACCAAGTTTGCCAAATCAGGGAGAAAAGTGATGAAATGAATGAGGAATTTGTCAAATTAAAAGAGGTCTCTTTTATGAATAGTAAAGGATAAAAACAGTGAAAGAAAAGATGATTGATGTACCAATTTGAAAGTATGGTTTGTGCTATGAGATAGCTAAGTTTACACACAGTTGATAGAAGCATAAACAGAGTTAGTTTGAAGGGGTCTCAAATCAACTTAAAGGATCATCTTCACAGTGGTTTTAAAAGCATTTTGTCTGCTAAAAAAAAAGAGAGAAATAGTGGTAAAAGGTATGAGGACTTTGTCCAATTAAAGGAAGTCTTTGACTATGATTACTAAGGACATAAAACAGTGAAAGAGATAGTGGTTAATGTGTCACTTTGGAGGACCTTTTCTTTCTATGAATGACTAAGGGATATGCATCGTCTCTAAAAGAAAAAAATCAATCTGTTTAGAAGGTTTTCAATTAGTTTGAAAGAGTATTTAAAATAGTGTTTTAAATGAATCCCTTTTGTCTCAAATAAACCACAAAGATGCAGTGCAAGGGAGGAGCTTTTGGGAGCTAATTTGAAAGTTTTCTTCTGTTATGAATGGATTAGAGCATACATAGTCTCTAAGAGAAAGCAGACTTAGGTTACATAGTCTCTAAGAGAAAGTAGACTTAGGTTGAGGTTTTCAAATCAGTTTAAAGAGGTGATTTTACATTATTTTCAAAGGTATCATGACCATCTTAAAAAGAGAGAGACAGTGATTAGGGGATAGAGCTTTTGTCAAAATTGAAGGAGGTTTTCTTATGTTGTGAAGAAGAAAAGGATTTGTGCAAACTCCAAAATCAAGAGAGCAGAGTTGTGAAGAGGTCTCCAATTTGTTTGAAAAGGTGTCTTAACCATGTTAACAAAAAACATACCTTGTTTGCTAAAATAAAAGAAATCAAACATAGTGATAAAAAGTAATTTTTGGTTTCATTTGACAAATGCTTGTTTGCTAGCATCTAAGAAACACAGTGAATTACAAAGAGAAAAGAGGTGTTGTGTTGGGCCAATTTTTCAAAGATCATTTCAATCAGCTTGTTTTGGTGAATCAGTAAAGAGTATCAGAAGCAACGGGTGCTACGAAAGGCGAAATCAGTTTGCACGAAGGAAATTGAAGGATGCACAAGAAAAACTCAAAATCGCCCAAAGAGGGCGCCTGGTGACAAAAAAGGAGAAAGACACCTCTAGGTTTGGAATTTTGGCCCGAGTTTCTAGACATGTTTCTAAGAAGCCTTGAGGTACTTGCTCACCAAAATTGAGCGAATTTTGACATGTTCTTGTTTTTTGACATTTTTGGGCCTAATTGCATAAAATCATGGGCGCCATCATTTTTGTTTGGAGCATCCTCAGTTATTGAGAGTGGTAACATTGGATGCATTAAATTCAGGAGAATCTACTCAAAAAATTTCAGAGCAATTGAAGTTGTTTTAATCCCCCAAAAAGGCGAAAAACACTCACTTTTTCAACACTCTGCCCACATATCAACAAGGCCTAATTTTTGGGTTTTTTCACTTAGTTCAGTATTTTACAGACTTCCATGCATCAGTTTGGGAAAATTCAAGTTGTTCAAAAAATTCGACATCAATATATTTTCAGCAAGCCATCACAGGCCTCGTTTTGACATCGGGAAGGCCCTTAGAAGTCATCCAAAAGCCAGACAATTTTCTGCTGGTGCGCCCTTAGTGCTTTTTGGCCAAAAAAGGCAGTTTTCTGAAGTGGCCTCTCCAAATGTGCGTTAAGCTATTTTGGGACATTTTCAGTCATAAAAAATCAAATTTATTTCCTTTTTTAGCATTTTGAGATATTTTATTGGATATTTTGTGCCTTGGGCTTTGCAAAGCCTTAAGGACAAGATAAGATATTTGTTTTTGAGCCAATGGCTAGCTAGTTGCCTTGGTTGGGTTTCCTCCTCCATCTTGGCCTATATATTCCAAGAGAATTCATTGTAAACAAGGCTGAACTTGATGATATAGAGCAATATATGGTTATACAAGCTTGGAAGAAACCCTTGTCTCATGCATTGGATAGTTTCTTGAATGTTTTGGATGATGAAAGAGGACTGTTGTTGGATTCCTTGACTTGGTAAAATGGTATAGTGTCCCTCTATGTTATGTTTCTTAGTTTTCATACATATTTCATGTTCTTGCTTGCTATAAGACAGTAGAGAATAGATTTGAGACATGCTCTTGAAGGCACCTCAGATTTCCTGTTTCATTATAGCTTTTATGTTTTCTTCCTTCTTATTCATATCAAAGAAATCTTGATTTCTCTTTGATCACTGAAGAAATTGTCTGCTTGTTTCATTTATGGTTTTATGCATGCTAAGTATGATTCATGGTATGCCCTGATTACTCATGGCTATTCATAGCTCCACCTCTGAAACCTTTCTTTGAATGTTTGATTGTCCTAGTTGAACCAAGGAGGTCTTGTACTGATCTTTCCCTTTTCCTAAAACACTGCAATCTTACTTTGAAGTGCTAGATAGCTTGAAATACTATGTCTAGGCGTTTCCTAATAGTAGCTTGAGTTATTTTTTTGTCTTAATTGTCTTTCCCCAAAGTCTGATAGCAATTTCCTAAAGTTAGAGAGTCATATATCTCTATGTATTGCTTGAATGTTTATTTCTATGAATTTATCAGTCTGTAGTTTCATTTATCATGATTAATGGTTAGCCCTACCATATAAATGTCAACTATTGAGCTATTATTGTTTGAAACCTTTTTCCCTCACAAACTTAGTGTCCATCCCACTTCATTTTACTTAAGATCCATTTTACCTTGACCAAATCGGCCCTTCAACATACCTTGTATCACCATCTGAGGCTTTCTCGACCTTTTTGACCCCATAGCCTAGTTGATCTGACAATATTTTTATCTATCTTAGTCTTTGATCAGTTCCTCCCTCAAAAACCTAAAAACAAAACCAAAAACCTACTTCATAACTAGCCTAAAATCAATAACATAAGAAGCAAACACATATATATCCCTTACACAAATAGAGAGAGCCCTCTCTGAGTCGAGGAAGGCTATGTCCTTGGGATCCAAAGATTAGTTTGATGTTACCTTGTCACTTGGCTTGCCAATCAGCCAAATCACGGGACCCTGACAGGAGAAAATGTTTCTTCATAATCGATGCCTTCAAGTTAAGAGAAACCTTTGGCCACAAATATCGCTTTATATTTATCTATACTTCCATCAACCATATGTTTGATCATGTAGATCCACTTGCAAGTAACCACATATTTGTCTTCTGGCATAGGTATGATCTTCCAAACTCCATTTTTCATGATAGATTGGTATTCCTCATTCATAGAATCTTTCTATTATGAATTCTTTACAGCCTCTTCAAAAGTGGATAGTTTTTCTTCTATTAGCTTTGTCATGTATGCAACATACCTAGAATATCTTTTTGGTTTCTTGCTTTCTCTAAATTTCCCCTTTGCTTCCCTGTGACCTTCTGCATCAAGTATAGTAGATTTCAACCAATTAGGTATTTTCCTAGTTTCAAGAATGCCCAAAGGTTGAACAGGCTCACTGGGACCTTCTTCTTCAAGGTGAGATTCCTCTTCTCCCTAGTTCACTTCTTCCTCATATACCAAAAGATATTCATCATCAGGGTCCATAGAAAGATCTTTTGATTTCTTAAATTCTATGCTCTCATAAAATATGACATCACGAATAACTTCTATGTAATTCCCATCTTTCATGTAGATCCTATAAGCTTCTGATTAGTTACTATACCCAACAAAAGTTCCCTACATTCCAGAAGGATTCATCTTTTTTATTTTGTCCTTAGGTATATGGATATACACAGGAAACCCAAATATTCGAAGATGATCTATGGATGGCTTCTTTCCAGTGAATACATGTTCCGGAGTTCTATTATCTAGAGATCTGCGAGGACATCTATTTTGAATGTAGACTGAAGTCTTAGTTGCCTCTCCCCATGGGAACTTTGGTAGAACCTGATTATGAAGCATTTATTTTACACTTTCTTCAATAGATCTATTATTCCTTTTTGCAACACCATTTTGATTGGGATAATATGGGACTATCAGCTCCCTCTTAATCTCCCACTCCTTACCGAATCATATGATCTCCTTGGATGTATATTCTCCTCCCGTTAAAATTTGGATACCAGAGGATAAGTGATTCCCTAAGTCTTTTATCTTTGGCCAAGGGAAAAGTGTCCAAATGTATTTAATTGTTTCTCCTAAAGTGACTTTATAAGTGGGAAAGTCAAATCTAATTTAAAAGTGATAAAGTTACTAATTCTAATTTTAAAGCGACTTTAATAAAGTCAATGTGAAATTAGAAAGTGAAAACTGACTTTGGATATAAAAGGCTAAGTGGGTGACTATTAAAGTGGGGTGAATTAAAAAATAGAAAGTGAGATTTAAATGCACATTTAATTTCAGCCCTAGATCTAAAGCTATCTCAACCATTGGATTTAGGGATTCCCCAAAAGTCACTTAGGGTTAGGTTAAAGGAGAAAAAGAAGAGAAAATGTCATTCGGGCTTTCATGAGCAGATTGAGAGAGAAGAAGAAAGCAAGGAGATTTTCTGAGCAGTGAGAAGTTGGAGGGCAGCTGGAAGAATTCTTCAGCAAATCCATACAACACCTTATTGGCACAAATCCCAATGCAAAAATCTGTATAGCAAGAGAGAGGCATTGTTTCCAAGAAAGGGAGGCATGAAAATTGAGGAAGAGGACCTTAGCATTAAGCACAGAGTTCGAGGCAAAAATCTGGGCACGAAAATTGAGGAGAAGTACACCTGATATTTTCGACAAAAAAACCGAGAAAAAGGACAACAATTTTTCGAGGAGGGCTGCTGTACAAATCCATACAATTCCATACAGTTGTTTCAGCACGTTTTATGAGGTGGTCGTACAACATTTATTGTTGTCATTAATGTTGTAAAATTTTATGTTCAGTAATTTGTTGATTTGACACAATTTCCGAGGCAGTGTGCAAGCACAGAAATCGAGATAAGCATTAGGAGAACTTTGAGATCTAAAATGGGCCTCCTAATAAAATAATAAAATAATAGCTAAATCAATAAAATAATATTTATGAATTTGCAATTCACTTTTTTCACCACAATCCATGTAACCATGGTTAAATTCAATTCAAAAGTTCTACCAAAATAAAATTAATAAAAAAATTGTATTGATGTGATTATAAATAAGAATGAGTTTTTCAAGAAAAAGTCATCGTTGAACAACTAATGTATTTTTCCTTTGTACTTAAATAATTTAAAATAAAATATAAATATAAATTCATAAATTATTAATTATATAATATGTTATCAATTAAAATTTATATTATTTAAATTGTATAATAACATGTAATTAATGTATTATATAAAAATAATATAATAAATGTAATATATATTTTTTATGTATGAATTTTATTCAAAAAGTGTGAAATGACATTTATTATGAGTACTTTACTTTGACTTTAAAAGTACTTAGAGTACTATCATGGTTAACCATGAGCTTTTATCCACCATTGAGAATGTGACAAGTAAGTATCTTTAACTCAAGCAATGCCACCTCAACCATTAGGGATGATGCCATCCCCTAAAATGTGATTGGTTCTCATAAAGTGAATTTTGATTGTACATTTTCCTTAGCAGGCCCATTTTAGACCTCAAAATTCCCCTAATGTCTGTAATTTTGGTTGCTGGAATTTTGACTACGTTTTTCTCTTTTACTATAAAAGAAATATTAAAAAATAAAGAAGAGCTTTCGAACTGGTTTTCCCCAAGAGTTGTAGGGCATTTTTCCAGGGTCATATTGACCAAAAATCAACGTGTCATTTTCTGTGTGTGGATGAAATAATTTCTCAGTTTTATTTCTACATTTTCCAGCACTTTGAAATTTCCAGAATTTGTGTTTTCAGAAATATTTATTATTTCTAGCTTGTTGAATATATGTTTATGGGAATGGGAATTTAACTATATGGGAGTAATAAGGAAAAACTGATAACCAGGGTTGGGCTAAAAATTTCTACATGGTATCAGAGCTTGGGTGGCTAAAAAGTGCAGTTTGGGACAGCAAGTGAAAAATTACAACAAGTTTGTATTTCACACAGAAAACTGAACCTTTACCACAACATTGAAATTTTCAGTTTGTTAGGACAGCAAGCATGTCTTTGGGCTTAAGGGTGGAGGATAGGTTGGATGTGCATAGCAACTATAGTACATGGATGGAGAGAATCCAGAGCACATTTGAGGAGGCAGAAGTCTGGGTCATAATGGTACATGTTAGTCATCAGTAATTTTTTCCTTCATAGATGACTAAATGATTTCCCTAGATTTCTAGAAACAAATTTCATGAACATTGTGAGTTCTAGAAATCTCTTTGCCTTCATCATCGTTAAAGATAGTTTTTCACTATTTCATCTTTCCATCATGTCCAGCTCTACTTACCAGTCTCATAAAACACATTAGGGGCTCATGTCATCCATTTTGTCTATATCTTGTAACCTTTGGCCCAAATCCTCTGTTTTTTTTTTCCTCAAAAAACCCCCACTGCTACCTAAGCCCACCAATCAACAACTTTGTTGTGTATCCCAAGATACTCCCAAACATTGATAGTCTCAAACTATATCTGTAGACTCTTTAGATAAATCAAGTACATTGGATTTTGGATCTTCAACACATAATTCTATCATAAACTCTATCTTACACTTGATGATCCCAAATTATAGGTCTCAGTCCAAAAACCAAGTCCAAGAAAGCCTCCACTAGGTCAACTAGGGTTTCACAAAGTCATAGGGTGGATTTTGTCCCCTACAAACTATGTTTTTCCTGTATGAAGAAAATGATAGGTGGTTTTGTCCAAGCTGATCAAAAAGGTCATTCAAGGAAGGTTTTTGGCCTAAAGCATGAATCTTGCAAGGGGACAACTGCCCTTTGCTCACATTTCTGCAAGAGGATCAAATAGCCATCAGACTAGCAATAGGTAAGGTAAAAGGAAAAATCATCATTAGAAGACCATTCATAGCAATAATAAAGCAGCAAGCATATGTTTGATGAAAATCAGGGTTTGTGACTGTTTTCACCAAGTAGGAATCAATACTAGGGTTACATGGGAAAAGACCAACTCAATTCTTTCAAGAGCACATTGAAGACTTTTAGAAATGATGAGTGAGTTTGAGAAGTTTCAGAGAACTTAGAATACAACACTATATAATTTTTCCTAAGCAGCCCTAAAACCTAGCAGTTTGGGGAGATGGACAAAAATGGTCAAATAATGACAAAGATCCTCCTTCATAACATCAGATGGCTTCAAAAGGGTTTCAAATTGTCCTCTAGGGTTTGGAAAAAAGGCACTAACTCCACCTCATCAAAATTTAAAATCAGAGGTGTTAAAGGGATCAAAGGAGGCAGACAATAAAACCAATACCCCACTACACCAAAGGAAGAAAGATGATAAAGGGTATCAAAAAAAAGAGACAGAAATATCAGTTCAAGGTTTGACTTCACAAAGAAAGGATAGAAACATTTTTAAAGAGTCAAAGGAGACAAGCATGAACGAAGAAATTTCCAAAGGAGGAAATTATGACAAGCATAGGTTCATGGTTGATAGAATGAGTTGTCCAACTCCAAAAGAGACAGTAATCTAAGGCAGAAGTTTTGTAGGCAGCAGCAAGGATAGAAGTGGCTGGAAAAAGAACAAAAATGGTTTAGAAAACTCACCTCCCTCACTGGACATACATCATTTGAAAACTGATCAAAGGAACAAACATGTAGCTGGTTTAAGAGAAGTAAAGCCTCCAAAATGGTTTCTTTATCAAGGTATATTCTGCAAAAGTTAGCTATAAATGACACTTCTGCAAAACTGTCAAAATAACTACCTACACGAAGATTGATAAAGACAAACAAACCAAATGTTTTTCACAATGATGGCCCACATGAAGACTAAAGGGACTATTGATGCTTGATACTAGGGTTTTCATACTGAGAGATTGTTCACTATTTTTGAAGACAAAACCTGACAGGGTGACAGTCAAAGGAAAATATGGCAACTAATCACAAATTTGCTATTTGCATGTGTTAAATATCATAAAGAGGTTTCATTTTCCAAAGTGGTTTAAGGGCACCTGCTTGAACTTGATGAAAGTTTTGTGAGCACAATGAGAACATCAAGATGCTCCTACAAAGGAAAAAGCCATTTTTATGTCAAACTACCACCTACAGGACCAAAAAGGCCAAAAAGAAAATAAGAAAAAGGCAAAGAGAAATAAACCTTACAAAGTGGGTTTTTAATCATAAATTCATTTTTCAAAAAGCTATAAAGCCTCCTTGACCTCTTTCCCATCCCATTTATCATTTCAAAGAAGAATAAAACCATTGAGAGAATTTTTAGAGGGTTTTGTGCGAGTTTGAACGAAAATTTTAGGTGCTGCGCACAGAGAAGGCAGCGGCAGTGTTATTTAACACTGCGTTGCGCACCGGGAGGGCAGCGTTACGCACCTGAGCAAGCGCTACGCACAGGCCCAGAACAGTCACAACTGCCCACTGCACATTGGCTGTTAGTAAGAATATTTTGTCGTAAAATACCACTTTAGCTACGCATAACAAATAGCCCTAACATCAATTATGGCTGCCAAATATCTTTAAATCTGCAATTAGGTGATCCAAACAATGCTGCACAAATCCAGATCTAAGCATAAAAGACATTAAGCAGATAAAGTAAAATGTGGCTCCATGCATCCAATAGACAAGACAAGAACGATGTATTTGAAAGAATTTTTTATATTATATTGAAAGGGGGCACCTGGGAGGAAAACAAGAAAAGTGTTTTCCGGTTCTCCTCAATGGGATGGGTTCTTGACAGCCCTCGGCACTTCAGATCTAGAATTTCTCTCTCTTGTTGGTGTAGAAAACCCAGACAAACATAGAACTCAATGGGAGCTCACAAGACAAAAATGGAGAAAATGTGACCAAGTGTATAGATCCAGAGTGATCTTTAAGCAACAAAAGGTGACTAATGAATGGGGAAAACCCTTTTATTTATAATAAAATATTAGGGCGATCTAGAAACTTGGTGCATGAATAAAATATTATTAATCAAATTCTAGAACCACCCTTTAGGAATATTTTATTATATTTGTTGGAGGGAAAAGGATTTTTGACTTGGGTCAATTCCTTTATTTATAAATAATAAATAAATAGGTAATTTATTTACTATTTTAAGGAAATGGTGGGAATTTAATTAAATAAATAATGATTTATTTAATTATTTATAAATGATTTAGTCAAATTTAACTAGGAATATTATTTAAATAGGATTTAAATAACTTATTCCTAAGAAATAATCAAATAAATAAGGATTTATTTAATTGATTTCCTTGTTTTGGGTTAAATATGACCAGGAAATATAAACAAATATAGATTTGTTTATTATTTATTTTTGGGGTTTCCTGTTTAGACCATAAACAACTTAATAAAGGTGTTTTACTAAGTTATTTCACATAGTGAAAACAATTTTACTTAGGGTAAAATTGGTCTTACATGGTGTACTTGGGTTCATCTAATGATAGTAGGTTAGATGACCAAAAAATGGTGTAACAGATTTCCCCCCAACGTACGAGTGTTAGGAGCAAATCGTATGACTGAAGTACGTTGTAAGAACTCAATCACTAGACATCAAGAGGGAAGTCAGAGAGAGAAATGTAAGGTAGTCTAATGTGCTAAAGGACTAGACCCTGAGGAGATGAGACTTACAGGTGCAACAAGTCTCTATTTTATGAAGTGGTACCTCTGCTAAAGGCGGCGAGGGAGGCATACCTATGCCCACTGAGAGAAAGTACAAAAGAATAGTATGTCCAGTAAACAAGGAACTAAACTATAAAGTACATGTTGGCATAAATACGAGCTAGAAAAATAGAATAATGAATCCCACACACACGTTGTGCCTGGAATAATCGTCAAGACTTATACAATAATATTTTAGTACATGAGATACAAATACAACCCAGATGCCCCCTATACACGGGGAAGGGCTCGCAAAATCTGACTGATACATGCAAAACGAAAAGGTGTTGCAAGGGGCTGAGGCCGACATCATCAAATGGAGGGAGCTGCATCAAAGGCTGAAATGAAGAAGTCATCCGGGCATGTGGGGGGCTACCTGCAGGGCCACCCCCTCATGAGGGTTGAGACATATCACAAATACCCGGGAATCACCAATAGCTGCTGCTGCACCACTGGACCACCAAGCATACGGATCGCGATCATGCTGAAAGGAGCTCGAACCAAGGTACACTGCCCTCTAGACTTTGCTTCTGGAGTAAATGAGTTGATGTCGACAGAAGGAGGTCCGCCATAGATGAGGCAATAAGGGATCCCCAACTCACGCATGAGAGAAAATAGTAGAGCGACTAACAGACGAACACTAATGATGATGATGAAATGATGAAAGGTCCAAAGGGGACCCTAAAAACATGAGTACAAAATGGTATCTCATGACAGAAATCGACACAAACAAGAATAAATATGGAGGCAAATCGGTGCCCCAAGGAAAACTGTTGTAAGTGAGGAAATCTGATTTGGAGGAGAGGGGAAGTAAGACTTTGTGGACAACATGTGTCCTGGTGAAGTAGTGAATGATGAAAACAAACATATGCTGGCTATCTACAAGAAAATCAAACATGCATTTCGAGCGGGAAATGCTAAGGGTAATATCTCTTAAGATAGAGTGCATTGCGAGGATTAGGAATGGGGTGGCCTTCAAAGTCCTCTAAAAGATATGCCCCCTTCCCAAGATCTTTACTGATGATGTAAGGACCTAGCCATAATGAGTCGAACTTCCCATGATCGAGGGTATTGTGGGCCTAGTCGTATACTAGAACAAGGTCACCTTCATGAAAGGTGCGAGGGTGGAATTTTTTGTCATACTGAGCTTTGGTGCGCTTTTTGGCCGCTTCAAGAGTTTGCAATGCAACACGACAGTCTTCAAAGGCACGCTCAAGCATGATAAGTCATTGTTCTAGAGGTTGGGTATCAGGGAGAAGTTCGACGGCCAAATGAAGGGAAGGAATTTCACACTCGATTGGTAAGACTGCCTCCTCGCCAAAGACAAGGTGGAAAGGAGTGAAACTGGTGATGGTTTTAACAGAAGTACGATAAGCCCACAAAGCAGGGAAGAGCATAAGATGCCAATTGGTTTTGTGCTTATTCACCGTTCGTTGAAGCATGGTCTTAAGAATTTTGTTGACTGCTTCAACTTGGCCATTCCCTTGGGGGTAATAGGAGGATGAATATTGGTGCTAAAAACCCAATAATGAGGATAGCTCATGCCAAATATCATCTTCAAAATGTCGGCCATGGTCAGAGACCAATTTTTTTGGAACTCCGAATCGAGCAATGACGTGGTTGAAGAAAAAGAGGGTGGCGGTGGCTGTCATATTGTTGAATGTTGGCATAGCTTTGTCCCATTTTGTGAAATAGTCAACCGCCACGATGATATATTTGTGGTTACCAGCAGATGGAGGTCGACATTCCATGAAGTCGATGGCCCATTTATAGAAAGGACCAGCTGTGACGACAGGATGGAGGGGAGCGGGGGGAGCTCATGCCTTAGGGGCGAAATTTTGGCAATTGGAACAGTGTTTGACTGCTTCAATGCAATCGTTGAAGAGAGAAGGCCAAAAATACCCAGCGTGCATAATTTTTTGGGAGGTGGCGAGGCCGGAGAGGTGGCCACCACAAGCGCCGCTATGACAGGCATTGAGGACTTGCTCGGCTTCAACATGTGTGAGGCAATGACGAAGGATAGTATCTACTCCGCAATGATAAAGGTTGTCACCAATCAGAAGGTAGCGAGGGGCTTGGTGTCAGATACGTCGTCGAGCATCACGATCAAGATGAAGGGCGAACTTTTGGGTTTGAAAGTAATGAAGATCATTAATTGGAGTATCTTGAGGGCTGGAGGGATCTGGAGGGATGAATGGGTCTCAACTTTTGACTTACTGGAGTAGCATAAGGCCATGTGTCAATATGATGTTCGACGATGGCGGGATCGAGTCCAGGCATTTCTGAATAGGACCAGGCGAATATATCGCGGAATTCTTTGAAGAGTTTAGTGTAGGCTTCAATTTCTTCCGGAGTGCATTTGGCGCCCATGGTGATATGTTCTTCGATTCCTAGTTTAACAGAGATGTCTATTTTTATGGTAGGGGAGATATTGGCCATATTAACTTCTTCGAAAGTGTCAGGTGCAGGAATGGGATTTTTAAACCAATCGACCTTATCGGGGATGAAGTATTTAGATTCGACAGCATATTGGTCATATGCACGATGGTGCATATCGTCCCACGGAAAATCAGGGTTGGTCATGGCTTCCATGATGTCTTCATCGGAATGGAAGAGGGGAAGAGTGGATGGAAGAGGTTGACCTGATGAGGTATAAATATGAGACTCTTGATTGTGATGGGAAGGGCTCACATGTGCGATGTCATGTGAGGTGACAGAGTGAGCAGTTGAGTGATCAGGCAAAATGTCGAGGGAAGGTACTAAGGGGTTGGTGGCCGGGAATCGCGGTGATGAGGAAAGGTAAGAAATGGTGGCTAAAGTTTTTGTCATTTCAATATCAGGATGGGAAATGTTAATGGGGGTAGACAGGTCATCTGGAGTGAGTGAAGAAGGTCTATGGTGAAGCGTGGCTTTGAATTTGCGGTATGCAGCTAAAGAGGAACGATACTCGTCAAGGCGGGGGCAGAGGTGGGTATAGTGTCCATGGAAATTGCACAAAGAACAAGGGTGATTGGTGCGCAAGTGTTTAAGTTTCAGGATGGAATCCGGTATGGTGACATAGACCTCTGGGATGTCTGATTCTGGAAACGATTCATTAACCATGGTCTTGATATGCGGTAATTCAGGACAGGTATGGGTGGTGTGACCAACAACATCACACAAAGAACACTGGATGGTATGCTTAGGAGGCTGAGGAGGGGAAGGGTTTGTCGGGGTAGGCTTGTCCTTTGATGCCCCCCAGCGAGCTTTGCCATTCTTACTCGAAGCGGTCGCAACAGGAGGTGGTTCCTGTTGAGGTGACTGAGGTACCGTTGCAACGAGAGAAGTCATGGGGATGGGTTGAACCAGGGTCAAAGTGATATATGGTTTAGGTTGACCCAGTAGGGTAGTGGCTAGAGGGTCAAGATACCAGACGGGTATACCCAGGGTCAAGTTGGGGAGGGACAGGGTGGCCAAGATAGGGACCGAATAAGCTCCAGGAGGGGGAGACAGGAAAGGTATCTGACCAGCATGGAAATGGCCAGGAGGAATGGTGCCAAGGGGGTTGATATCGGGTGGAATCGACCCAGGAGGATTGTGTGTAGAAGAAGGTTCAGAAGGAAGAAGGCTGGCTAGAGGGGGCGAAGGGCTAGGAGTTGGTTGAGGTTGAGGTTGCTGACTAGCCAAATTGGGCTCCGTATGGTCAGCCCAAGATGATTGCATCATGCAAACGTTTGCCAAGCTAGGATCATATATAGGAGGAGGGTCCAAAAAGGTTCCAAGCAAGGAGGAGTCTTTATAGACGATGGGGGAAACACTGGTCAAAGAATCGACGGTTGGCTTATTGGTGACAACAGAGATGGTGGACTCAGGGGAGGTCTGAGATTTTGGTTCATGGTAAGTCAACTGGACAACGTTGACAATCTTTCCATTATGAGCGAAAAACATCTTGCGGTGGACTGCGGATGGGATGGCAGACATGGCATAGGTGTAACTACGCCCCAAAAGAATGTTATAGTCAAGAGGTGCGTCGATAAATTCAACGTCGACACAAACAGTCTTACCCGCAAACGTGATAGGACAGTTGCGGAATAGGCCAATGGGCTGGGAGGCATGGCCATCCCACGCACGGAGGGTGATTGTGGAAGGGGCCAGCTCAGGAGATCCGAGTTGTTTCCAAACCGAAGCAAACATCACACAGGTAGATGCCCCCTCATCAATGATACACCGAGCGACGTTGGCATTTCGGATTTTGACTGGGATTTGGAAAGCAACAGAAGCAGGTAGGGGGGATGGTCTGATTGACGGGCATCGAAAACAATCAATTAGTCATCAGCTGGATCTACAGAGCCTACTGCAGATAGTAGAGCCTTCTTTTGGGAAGGACACGACTAGAGGAGTTCTAGTGTTGAAACGGCGGCAGGATATTGCTCCAGATCATCTACTATGATATATGAATGGGCATCCCAACCAGAGGTAGCATTTCGGCGTAATGGGCCCTTAGGAATCTTGGTATGAACCTCAGCTTTGGGCGGAGGGATTTTCAAGGGACCATTGGGTGTCGACAGAGGCTCTATAGGACCTGAAGATGGGGACTCGGAGACAGACGGAATGGGAGGCGTGGAGTACTGACAAGACCGAGTTTGAAGGTTAAGGTCGACGGTGAGAGGTTGGTCAGCAGCCATCATGAGAATCTGGTAATCGGAGGAACCAAAAGGGGAAGGTTGAGTGGCCACGAATCCTTGTTGAGGGAAAGGATCGGTAAACACAGCGGGTTGAGAAGTAGCTGGATCTGGAGGGATAGTAGGGGAGGAATGTTGTCCCCGTATGGTGGCCTGAGACTCCCACATCTGCCGCATCTGTGGTAATAGGGGACAATCGTGAGTGTAATGTCCATAAACACCGCAACATGAACAGGGCTTATTGGTGCGAAGCGACCTATCCGGCTTGGGCTGAGAGCCCTGTGGTTGGTTGGCAGTGTTAGGATCAAGACTTGAAGAATTGGATCCACGATTACCAGGGGAAGATTGATTGCCTTTCCTCTTTGTTTGAGAAGGAAGAGAATTGGTCGCACCCTGCTGCGCAAATACTTGCCCTGGAGGGGGTAGTAAGTGCTACGGCGGGGGTTGAGAAGGCAAGGGGGTGAGAGGTCCAAATGCTGGAGGAGCTGGGACGCCAGGTTGTGGGTAAGGATAAGGGTTAGGATGGGCAACATTTAGTTAAGCAGGAGTGGGGGCAAAAGGAGGAGGCGTGCCGTATCCTGGATTCATGCTACCTGGAGGGGGGAAAAGTGCTGGAGGTGCTGGCCCCTCCTGGAGGGAAACCATAGCCCATAAGAGGTTGAGCAGAGGTATGTGAAAGAGCTCCCACGATACCGTCGGCAGAGTGAGATGCCCCCGGGGAGTTAGTGCCACCGGGCTTGGGGAGGTTAGGAAGGACGGTATAAACATAACTAGATTGAGCATAAATAAGGTCATATTTCAAGGCTATTTGGAGGGCAGCTTCTTCGGTTTGAGGGAAATGGGAGGTGACATCTTTGCCAATGGGAGGTAAGAGAGAGCGAAGGAACCAGTCCATATAAACCTGATCTTCAAAGGGAGGAGCGCGACATAAGCTTCTTCTTCGCCGCCATTCTTGGACATGAGTGGAAAGGCGGTTCGAAGAGGATTGACGAAAGGAAGTTAAAAGCTTGGTACCAGTGTCGTATCGGAGAGGTAGCTGGAAATAAGATAAAAAGGCTTGGGCAATGGTCGCAAAAGTGGTAGGGGAGGAGGTGGCTTGCTCAACATACCATTTAGAAGCTTCGCCGGCACGCATGCGTTGGAACAATCGAAGACGGATGGAGTCATCAGTAATGGAATTGGATGAACACCACATATGGAAAGATCGGATATGGTTGGAGGGATCTTCACTAGCAAGGCCTTCGAACTTGGGAATGTCGGAGGGGAGCTTGGTTGGCATAGCAGGCCAACTAACATCATGGCGGATAGGATCATTGATCAGATGATTGAAGTCGGGGAGACTAAGGCCGGCCATATAAGGGAGAAATGGGGCAGTCGAGGTAGGTCTCGTAGTGGTTCTGCTGGAAACAGACCCAACAGTAGAACTGGGGTTACCGCTGGTGCTAGGCCCTGAACTAGACATGGTGAAGGTAACAGGGGGAGAACTAGGAGTAGGGGGAGAACCCAAACAATCAGAAGAAGAGTCGGAGTGCGGACTCGGGGGAGGACTTACTCGATGACGATGGGAAGGAGGAAGTCGACCAACCGGAAACTGAGGGTGAAGGCCAAGAAGTCTCTGGGAGAAGCGCCTTGGGGGCGCAATGATGACGGGAAGAAGAAAAACTTACAAGGGTAGGGAGGGAAAAAATCAAGTGAGGTCAAGGGCAGAGAGGTGCAGTGACAATTGATTTTAAAGTCTTTGCCAGGCGGTGTTAACCAGACTCTTCTTCACTTAGGGTCAGTGTGTGGTGTGTGTTGATTTTAATTTTTTAAACCCATACGTTTTGAGAGTAAAATAAAAAGTGTGTTGCGTAACTGAAAATAAATCTGTAAATAACAGGATATAATGCTGAAATAACAGAAAATTTAATAGCTAACAATGCATCGATCTAACCCAAGAAGGCGGTTCTCTCAAAACTAGTCTAAAAGGAGGGAAAAATCTAGTCAAAACACACGAAAAAGAGGCCGATAGATCCAAGGTCGGGAGGGACACGGATCTAAAGGATAAATTTTCTAGAAAGAGGTGCAGAGAACAACAAAGAGGCAGAGGCAAGGTTGTTGTAACAAAAGGGGAAATCAGCTAAAAGGAGGAGGGACGAAGAGGTGGCCCTAGAGGTAAACCCAAAAAAAACTATATGAGGTGATTTGAAAGGGATAAGAGCTGATCTATATGGATCTGAAAAGGAAGTATCAGATCTGACAATAAGAAGGCTTAAACTCTGAAAATTCAGATGTCTGAAACAGCTAAAACTCGCCCACCAAAAGTGGAGAGTACTAAATCCCTAAGGGGAAATATTCCCACTTAGTTGAGTGAAACAGATCAGAAACAGGTCTAAACGAGAGATGTTAGGAATCTGTAATTTTAGCAGATTGGTGAGACTAAAACTGCAGAAGAAACATCATTTCAACCAACTTTTGGATTCCAGGATCTAGCCCTCCTGAATCTGGAGAGGGATCTCTCCAATAAGTGCAAAGATGGATTTGTCTTTGAAGTTTGGGGTAATGATATTAGGCTAGTTATGAAGGCCAAGGGTTTTGTTTTTTTTTGGATGATTGAGCATGATTATTATTTTGAAGAGAAAGTTGTAAGTGCAAAGAGTTTCAAAGGTGAGAAGTTGCAAGTGGATAGAACAGCTAGGCTAAAAATATAGATATAACGCTGGTTTTTAGTCCATTGGGCTATGGAGTCATAACAGGGCTTTAATTGAGCAACAACATCAAGAGTGATCCAAGGGGCAAGTCATCTACATCACAAGATTATCGAGATTTAAATGATGGAATGGGAACAATAAGGTGTTGGACAGGTGGAAACTGATAATAATTTCACAAAGGATTTATAGTTAGTCCAAACAAGAAAAGCCTCTTAAGTAACTGTTTAAAACCAACCAAGTGCAGGGCTAACCATTGACCTCTTGGGCAAGTTTGTATTAAAGCAGCTTAATTGACAAACAATCCAGTAATCCACATAATTACCTTCAGAAAGTATGAAAACATATAAGAGAAGATAGAGTATAAACTTAAGATCAGATAAAGTACTTTTAAACCTAGTCCGCTTTCAGTTAACCCCAAGGGAAACTTTCAGAATCTGCCTTTAGAGAATAGAAAGTAGAAACAGGGCAAACCATCACTTTCTAGTCTAACTTTAATAAGAAAATAAGGAAAATAACTTTCAAGAACAATGTTTAAAGCAAACAGTAGGACGAGAGAACTCCAACATTCCTAACTTCTTAAACTATATTAAATCATTCTTAAATAAACAAATTGGAGGAAAACATTGAGATAAATCTTTTCAGTCAGAGAAGGTTACTGATATACAATAGGTCCTAACTCTGTAAATTTTGTTCTTCATCAGAGAATAGTGAACAATATGACATACATAGAAGGAAAACAATAACAAAGATAGGGGCACTTCACCAATGATATAGACCAGGATCCCAAGAAACAGCTTGCTATTGATGTCAAACCAGTTACAATCTTCAAGTCCAATGTTTCAGTTCAGCAATCATCTTCACTATTCAGCCTAACTAATCTATCAAAAGCAGAGCTCCAAGGGCCAGTGAACATTATTTACAATCAGAAGTTTAAGCTCAAATGTATTTCAAAGTTCTGTGAGCCACATTTTCTCATATTCTACAGAAGTATTTATAGAAGGATGAGGAGGTGAGATCTGATAAAAGATCTCTTAAGGCAATTAATACAGATTCGAGACTTCTAGGCATTTTGAGGGGCTCGATGAAGATGTTTACAGGTGGTTCATTGTATTAATTGTTTTACACTTAATATCAAATCTCAGTGGGAGCTTTATTTGACTTCGAGGCTCTGCGTAATGTTTGGAGTAACTCTGCAGATATTTCTGCATTTATTTCCTTGCAGAAGTAACTCCCTGGCTGCGCTGAGGCAAAATATCTGATTCTGCAATAAGTTCAGCCTCTGTTTGAATGCTTTGAGGCAACAGGTGGCATTTATGGTAGCTGAGGAATCAATTCGCCTCAAATGTGGCGGTGGAGGGCTGCCTGCCTGTTTAAACACTTATGATTTCTTTTAATTGTGTTTTAATTCTGGGAATTAGGCTTTTGATAAGCATTCTTAGCCATAATTCCAAAATATGTCTTCAATCTTCATTATGTTGTGCTATGTCTTCAAAACTGATACTCTTTAACTGTGTTTTTAATAAAACAGTGTCTTGTCGATGTGCAGAGCCATGCTAGGCTTCACGGCATCAATGCTGATAGAGCATCAATGAAACAATGGAATAGAGCCCGACGAATGGTTCCCTTTGATAAATCAAAGGTGTGGGAATCTTCATTCCCTGCCTTCAGCTTTCCTTTATTATAATGGAAAAACCATTCAAACCTGCAAAATACAAACGAAAATTATAAAATCCTGCGTTTTTTTAGGTTTAAATGCTTCAGAAGGAGGGGAAAGAGCGTCGCCATTGGATGAAAGCATCCAACGGTGGAGATCTGCGTAGAAGAGGCAAAAGGAGAGTGGAGAGAAGAAAAAGGTGGAGTAATTTTGGACCATCCGATCTGGACACGTGGACGGTCCAGATCTAATCAGAGGATCGCAATCGGCGGGAGGAGAAAAGGGGTGTGATGAAAATCTCCAATGCGATTGCGCGATCAGGAGGGCAGAGGAGATTAAGAGATGGTCGTTGATCTGAAGATCAGATCAACGGCAGGGAGCGAATCGGAGGGATGTCAATCGGAGGAAGAAATGCAACGCAACGATTGAGAAATGCGATGCAATTGAGAAGAGCGATGTGATTGAGCACTGGCCGTTTGATCGGCTTTAGATCAACGACGCGGATTATTTTTGAAACGAACCGGAGGAAAAACCCTTATAACATATAAAACCCAAAGTTTTTAAATAAAACAAAGGTTTTTAATGGATCGGGGGTGGAAAGAATATATATAAAAAGGTCTGGCGTGCGATTGCGGGGCCTTTGGTCTTTACGAAATGTGATATGCCCGGGGCGTATAAAACAAAAGGGCCAATCGCAATCGGGCCATCGGGCCTGGTCTTTCAATCAACCCATTAAACATTTTCCATGCGATTGGCACCCAGGATCTTTAACACTTGGTCTCGAGTGAAATTCATATGAAATCAACAGGTGGGGGCAGAGTTTATACGTATAAGTCCTGATCGCATCGGAAAGTTTGATGCGGCCTTTTCAATCAACCCATTGTATTTTTCTCCAATTGCGATTGCGCGATCGGTCTTTTTAATCTACCCATTTGAAATATTCAACACGTGTTTCTGAATTTTTAGACCAAAAGTTAGGATAAATGGGTTTTTGTATTTTACAAAGGAAAAAATGGATCGGGATGGTTTATTCGATGGTTTTAAGCACGGAAGGCGGGCCCATGGGTTTAATTGCATCGGAACTTTTGATGTGGTCTTTTTGATCAACCCATTTGTATTTCTCCGATGCGATTGTGCGATCGGTCTTTCAATCTAACCCTTTTCATTTAATCACATGGCTTTAGCATATTAGATTAAACTTTGGAAAAATAGGTTTTAAGACTTTACAAAAGAAAAACAGATCGGGAATGGATTATATGGAAACAACAATACGATCGGGGGTTTTTATATACAAAGGCTAATCGCAATCGGAGTTTTGTAATGGCACAAAGGCATGCACATTTGGACATTTGCGATGCGATAAGCACCAAAGCGAGTTAGCACGTGGTTCCAGCCCCAAAGCACATGGCAGGGAAGTGGTTAGGACTTAGCCCAAGGGGGCTTCGGTCCATAGTAAATAAAACTTGTTTTTTATGAATTTTTCATAGTTTTTTAAAGGGATTCGAGGGTTTTGGTAAGGCAAAAAAGTGGGTTTTAAACCTTACAAAATGGATTTTCATGAATGGAAGAAGGAGAAATCATGAAAAATAGAGTAATAATATGGAGAAAAAGGGAAGAAAATGAAGGTCATTTTTGAGTGGGGGAAGGGGAAAAATGATGGTTTTGCAGCAGTCTTTCTCTTGGAATCAGCAGAACTTCTGAGTATAAAATGGGAACAGAAATGAAGATTTTGGACAGAGGCATGAGGCCTTTCAGAGTCTTCAAGAGCCAACAATTTTTAGTAATAAAATTTTTTCTTTGAAGGCTCAAAAAGTCTTAGCCACCTTTTGCTATAACAAATATTATAGGTGGCTAACAATGGCTCCACTTGGGGATGATACCTTCTTGAAGCCATCAAGAACTTCAGACTTGCATTCTCTGGGAGGCTGACCTATGCCTGATCCATTGGGCTGCCCTTCCTTTTCTGGGATGATCTTCTCTAAAAACATACTAGCAGCCATGAAAACAATGGACCTTCATCAATACAAACTTCTACCTACCCAATCCTACTGATCTAGCTTTTTTTCTTCATCAGAGTGCACTTGGATTGGCAAACTCTTTTCACAACATTTTATTCTTTTGAAAGCGGGAAATCTAATCTATTTCTACTCCATATTTCTCCATGGACTCAGGTTAAACAATTGAGCCCATATGATTCTCTACCTATTCTATCAATCTGTTAGGATTAAACCGTCCAACAAATTTTTATTCTCTAAATTCTACAACAGAAATTAAAAAAAACAGTCAAGTCAAGATTAAACTGTTTGACTTGCTGTTATCTATGGCATAAAAACAAGCTGCACATAGACATTTATTTTGAAGAAAATTTAAAACAAAAATGCAAGGCTTGAGATCTGAAATTTTCTTATCATGGCCTTCTCTTTTTACAGCTCTATTTTGACTCTTATGTGAGTTGTTTCTTCCTTGCTCTCTGGTTCAGATTTTGAGCTAATTAGAACCAGATTCACTTCTCTTTGACTCAGAAAAATAAAACAAATTTGAGTCATCTCTCTTTTGGAAACTTAGGTTCATATTTTGATCTTGTTTGAACCTTTAATTTCTATCCTAAACTATCTACTGATAAGCCAAGATTACACAGTTTGGCAAATCAAATTCACTATCCTATCAGCAGAAAATTTAAAGCTAATTAGTCAATTTTAGGCTATTTGACTAACTAGAAGTGTGTTATTCAGGAGTGGCATTTAAGCTTGCACACTTTCGGATTTGTGTTTCTCTTTTTTGGTACGGGGCTATACCTTTATTTTTTTGTCAATCTGCCCTCTTTTCTTTCTTTTCTTTGTTTTTGAATTTTTGAATCTTTGATTTCTCTTCAAAGCAGAAAACAACAACTAACTACATGCTCAGAACTGAGCTTTATTGACATTCCTATATAACCTATTCTAAACATGGAGTATTTACATTTATCATATGATACAAAAGTGCCAATGCAGCCAGCTGAGTAATGTCAAGAAGAAGAAGAAAATCTGGCTGCTTGTCAGAGGTATCCATAGTATATTTTGAAGATTAATCTTCAAAACCAAGGCTATCACAGAAGGTGACAGCTTTTCATGTCTCTGGATCTTGCAAAGGATCACTGCTTGATAATTTGATCCAGTTGGGATTTCTACACACTCTTCCATAGGATCAACAAAGAAAAGATGAAGATTCTCTTCTTTTTGGCCCTCCATGTCTGGTAGATTGTCTGCTTCCAAGACTTCAGCTTTAAGGAGCATATCTTCATAAAGTTGCTTGGAAGCTTCATTATTCTTAACAGAAAATGAAAAATATTCTTCTTGAGAAGATGGTATATCCTCAGTAGGACAGTCTTCTATCTGTTTCTCTCCCTCTTCTTCATCATCATCTGAACTAGAGGACTCATCATATTTGGCAGTGTCGTCCTCTTGTAGCCCTAGCATGCTCTGGTTTAGTGGATTGTACTCTATGAGGAGGTTATTATATTCTTGAGCAAGGGTATGTTTAATTGCTTCCTCTTTTTCAAGAGAAAGCTCCTTGATTTCCTCCTGCCCAAAAATCTCTTCATTTCTTTCCTCCTCATCCTTTGAGCTGAAATTCTGCTGATTCCCAATCAAATGGAAACTATTAATGATGATCTGAAATGAAGCAGAGAAAAGATCCAATGAATCTTCACTCACTTCTAGGCTTTAAAAACTTTCATCATCAGTATCATAAATAGTCTGCACTGGCACATTACTTCTTTGAAGGAACTGGTCTTCCTCCCATAAATCTGCTAATGATGATCCTGCAAAATTAACTTCTGTTTGGGAAGCATCATCACTAGATAGATCAAAGTTAGGATAATCACGAATATAAGTAATACTACCAATCAAACATACTGGGTTATCAGCAGGTCCTTCTTCATTCTGATCCACAAAAGAGCTTTCTAAATCTGTACAACAAAGTTCTCTATGTAAATGGGCAAGAGTGTTTGTTTTGAAAAAAGTTTCAGAGGTTGAGTGTTTATAAATAGCCTAATCTATCTCTTTCTCTGTCAAAGGGGAGGATGTTTCTATGTTCCTTTGAACATGAGTACAACAGTTCTCTGTCTCTTGTGAAGACTGATTTTGAGGCTGGATGTCTTCTTGAGCCTCAGCTATAAGGGATGATGAATCAATATTTGAGTTTTCAGGGATATCTTGAGGGATGTTCTTTATTTCTTGGGTCATCTCTTCCTCAACTGATCCATCTATTTTCTTAAAATTTTTCAATAGGAGATTAAACTCATGAATGGCTGTTAAAAGATCTTCAGGATGCATCTCTTCCAAAGCTTCCTCATTATCTATAATGTGTTGGGTGATGTTTAGTGATGGATCATAATATATTGCACCCAATGATAATGATGTAGTGTTTTCTTTATAGTTCTCATAGAACACATATTCAAGGTCTCTTAAAGAAAACAAACTACTAGATCTCAAGCATTCATACCAATCCCTAGCTTTTCCTTCTAATTTTAACATGGAAATTTTCATTAGGTAGTCTTCATGCCATTAAAATTTCAACCTCCATACATGTATATGAAATTTGATGAGATGTAATAAAGGGTCATCAAACTTTTCACCTTGAAAAACAGACAGGTTGTCATCCCAATTCACCTGGGGCATCTTATGTGGAAACCCAGGGATATGATCTCTACTCATTGGGGAATATCTTCGTTGTATTCTTGGAATCATGTTTGGAAATCAAGAAATAGGTCACTATGTCTGGTCAGTTAGTTCAGGGTCTTCTACCAGTGGAGTCATTCGGTCTTCTGGGAGTTTCAGAGTGTGGAGTCACCAGGTGGAAGTTTTTAGCTCTTTTAAGAGGTAAAAGGTTTTATGGTCCACCACCATGTTTATTAAATACCAATATAACCAGAGATTTTGGGTCTTTTGAGTGCCTAAGGGTGTGTAAGATAAAATGCACTCAATCCCCAGCGGAGTCGCCAGAAATGTTAGGAATCTGTAATTTTAGCAGATTGGTGAGACTAAAACTGCAGAAGCAACATCGTTTCAACCAACTTTGGGATTCTATGATCTAGCCCTCCTGAATCCGGAGAGGGATCTCTCCAATAAGTGCAAATATGGATTTGTCTTTGAAGTTTGGGGTAATTGTATTAGGCTAGTTATGAAGGCCAAGGGTTTGTTTTGGTTTTTGGATGATTGAGCATGATAATTATTTTGAGGAGAAAGTTCTAAGTGCAAAAAGTTTCAAAAGTGAGAAGTTGCAAGTGAATAGAACATATATGGCTAAAAACATATATATAACGCTGGTTTTTAGTCCATTGGGCTATGGAGTCATACCAGGGCTTTATTTGAGCAACAACATCAAGAGTGATCCAAGGGGCAAGTCATCTACACCACAAGATTATTGAGATTTAAATGATGGAATGGGAACAATAAGGTGTTGGAGAGGTGGAAACTGATAATAATTTCACAAAGGATTTATAGTCAGTCCAAACAAGAAAAGCCTCTTAAGTAAATGTTTAAAACCAACCAAGTGCAGGGCTAACCATTGACCTCTTGGGAAAGTTTGTATTAAAGTAGCTTAATTGACAAACAATCTAGTAATCCACATAATTACCTTCAGAAAGTATGAAAACATATAAGATAAGACAGAGTATAAACTTAAGATCAGATAAAGTACTTTTAAACCTAGTCTGCTTTCAGTTAACACCAAGGGAAACTTTCAGAACCTGCCTTTGGAGAATAGAAAGTAGAAACAGGGCAAACCATCACTTTCTAGTCTAACTTTAATAAGAAAATAAGGAAAATAACTTTCAAGAAAAGTGTTTAAAGCAAACAGTAGGACGAGGGAACTCCAACATTCCTAACTGCTTAAACTGTATTAAATCATTCTTAAATAAACAAATTGGAGGAAAACATTGAGATAAAGCTTTTCAGTCAGAGAAGGTTACTGATATACAGTAGGTCCTAACTCTGTAAATGTTGTTCTTCATCAGAGAATAGTGAACAATATGACATACATAGAAGGAAAACAATAACAAAGAGAGGGGCACTTCACCAATGATATAGACCAGGATCCCAAGAAACAGCTTGTTATTGATGTCAAACCAATTACAGTCTTCAAGTCCAATGTTTCAGTTCAGCAATCATCTTCACTATTCAGCCTAACTAATCTATCACAAGCAGAGCTCTAAGGGCCAGTGAACACTATTTACAATCAGAAGTTTAAGCTCAAATGTATTTCAAAGTTCTGCAACCCACAGTTTCTCATCTTCTATAAAAGTATTTATAGAAGGATGAGGAGGTGAGATCTGATAAAAGATCTCTTAAGGCAATTAATAAAAATTCGAGACTTCTAGGCCTTTTGAGGGGCTCGATGAAGAAGTTTACAGGTGGTTCACTGTATTAACTTTTTTACAATTAATATCAAATATCGGTGGGAGCTTTGTTTGACTTCGAGGCTCTGTGTAATGTTTGAAGTAACTCTGCAGATATTTATGCATTTATTTCCTTGCAGAAGTAACTCCCTGGCTGTGCTGAGTGAATACTATGTACAAAAAGAAGTCTCAAGCTCAAGTGTATTTCAAAATTCTGCAACCAACAACTCCTCATCTTATGTAGAAGTATTTATAGGAAGATGAGGAGGTGAGATTTTAACAAAATATCTCAAGGACAGTTAATGCAGAGTGAAGACTTCTCGGCCCTTTGAGAGGCTTGAGGGAAAAAGTTACAGGTGGATCACTACATTAACTGTTTCACAATAAATATCAAAGCTCGGGGGAAGCTTTGTTTGACTTTGAGGCTCTATGCATGTTTTGGAGTAACTCTGCAGATATTTATTCATTGGTTTCCTTGCAGAAGTAACTCCCTGGCTGTGCTGGAGGTGGATATCTGATTTTCTTCAATAACTCAGCCTTTGGTTTGAATGGTTTGAGTACTGTGGCCTTTACGCGTAGCCGAGGAATTAATTCGCTCATTGAAATGGTGGAAGCTCTTCGTCTCGTTTTTAAACGCTTAATCGGTAGCTTAATTTGGGGATTAGGCTTTTGATAGTCAATCTTAGCCGTAATCCCTAAATTTATCTTCAATCTTCTGCTCTACTACGCTATGTTCTTCAACACTGATACTCTTTCAACTGTGTTTTTAATAAAACAGTGTCTTGTCGATGTGCAGGGCCGTGCTGGGCTCGTATGGCATCAACGCCTATGAAGCGTTGATGAAACATGTCTTCAAACCCTATATATCTCTTTCCCTTTGATAAACGAAAGACCAGAGGATCGTCACCCTCAGCTTTTATTTTCCTTTGTTATAATGGAAAAAGCATTGGGACCTGCAAAACACAAACAATTTTTTAATAAATCCTGCATTTTTGGGGAAAAACTGCTTCAGAAGGCGGGGGAGGAGTGTATCCATCAGATGAAAACATCCAACGGTGGGAGATTTGCGTAGACGAGGCAAAAAGGAGAGCGGGGAGATGAACAAGTCGGAGTGATTTTGGACCGTCCGATCTGGACACGTGGATGGTCCAGATTCAATCGGAGGATCACAATCGGGGGTAGCGAGCAAATGCACCGATTTGAAATATGCGATGTGATTTAGCGCAGACCGTCGATCTAAGATTCAGATCAACGGTGGGAAATGAATCGGGGTAGTCGCAATAGGAGGGATGAGGAAAAGATTGCGATTTAAACAAAAAACTCCAATGCGATTGCGCAATCGAGAGGGGAGAGGCGATTAAGCGATAGCCGTTGGATCCGAGGATTAGATCAACGGTGGGGAGCGAATCGGAGGAACAGAAATCAGGGGAAAAAATAAATGCATGCGATGGAAAACTCCGATGCGATTAAGCGCTGTCCGTCGATCTGCAGATCAGATCGACGACGGAGAGTGAATCGGGGGATGGCCGATTGGCGGGTGCAAACAAGTGTATGCGATGGAAAACCCCGATGCGATTGGGCGCTGGCCATTTGATCGGCTTACGATCAATGGTGGAGATTAGTTTTTAGAACGAACCGACAGAAACCCTGATAATATATCAAAACCCCAAGTTTTTAATATAAACGAAGGTTTAATGGATCAGGGCGGAAATAAAATATATACAAAGGATAGGCGCCCGCCTGCGGGGCCTTCGGATATATGGAACGCAAAGGGCCCGGGGCTTAGTACATCAAAGGCCAATCGCAATTGGAATCGCGGGCCTGGTCTTTCCGATCAACCCATTTATATTCAGCACATGGTTTTAAGTTTTAACTTAGAACTTTCGGAAAGTGGGTTTTTGGGTTTACAAAGGAAAATGAGCTTTGTAATGGTTCAAAGTCGTGCACCCTTTGGATATTTGCGATGCGATTAGCACCGAAAGCTTTGGCGTTTGGTTTTAACACATGGGCATGTGGGGGGAAGTTGTTTAGGACTTAGCCCAAGGGGCTTAGGTCCATAGTAATAAAACTTTGATTTTTATGAGAAATTTTCAAGGATTTTAATGGATTTGGGGGTTCCGAAATAGTTAAAAAGTGAGTTTTTAACTATGAAAGGGAAAATTTTCATAAATGGAAAGAAGAGGACTTATGAAAACAAGGTAGTTTTCATGGAGAAAAATGGGAGCAGATGAAAGGTTTTGAGAAGAGGAGAAATGGCGATCTTTCAGTAGTCTTTCAGTTGGAGTCAGCAGAAATTCCTGTGTATAAAAAATGGGACAGCAAATGAGGATTTTGGACAGAGGCATGAGGCCTTAAAGAGACTTCAAGAGCCAACAATTTTTTAGTGATAAAATTTGTTCCTTGGAGGCTGAAAAAATATCTTAGCCACCTTTTGGTATAACAAAATATTATAGGTGGCTAACAGTGGCTCCACTTGGGGATGGTGCCTTCTTGAAGGCATCAAGAATTCAGACTTGACTTCTGGGAGGCTGACTAGTTGCCTCATCCATTGGGCTATCCTTCTGTGATTGAATAATCGTCTCAAAAAACAAATTTGGCAGCCATGAAAACAATGGACCTTTATCAACAAGCTTGCTACCTACCCAATCCTACAGATCTAGCATTTTTTTCTTCATCAGAGTGCACTTGGATTGGCAAACTCTATTCACAACATTTTATTCTTTTGAAAGTAGGAAATCTAATCTATTTCTAATCCTTATTTATCCCCGAACTCGTATTAAACATTTGAGCTTAGATATTTCTCTACCTAATCTACCGTCCGTTGGGATTAAACTTGTTGGGATTAAAAAGTCCAACAAACTTTCATTCCCTAATTTCTACAACAGAAATTTAAATATAGTCAAGTCAAGATTGAGCTGTTCGACTTGCTATGATCTATGGCATAAGAACAAGCTGCACATAGTTTATTATTTGCAGAAAATTAAATCAAAATGGAAGGCTTAAGACCTGAAAGTTTCTCATTATGGCCTTCTTTTTCTTTACAGCTCTGTTTTTAATTTTTTTTTGAGCTGTCTCTTTCTTGATATCTGATTCAGATTTTGGGCAATTAAGAACTGTGCTTTTCTCTTTATGACCTTTAAAAATAAAACGAAGCTTTTGAGTCATCTTTTGGAAACTTAGGTTCAGATTTTGAACATGTTAGAACCTTTAATTTATATCCTAATCTATCTACTGATAAGCCAAGATTAAACAGTTTGGAAAATCAAATTCACTACCCTATCAGCAGAAAATTTAAAACTAATTAGTCAAGATTAAATGTCACTTAATTAACTAAGTATGTTTTGGCAGAGTGCATTTACGCCGCACACTCCTCGCATTTATTTTTCTTTTGGCATGGAGTCGTGCCTTTCTTTGTTTTTCATTTCTGCCTCATTTCTTTCTTTCTTTGTTTTTGCATTTTTGAATTTCTTGATTTTCTCCAGTTAAAACAAATAACTACATGCTCAGAATCGAGCTTTATTGACATTCCTATCTAACCTATTCTAAACATGGAGTATTTACATATTCATATGATACAAAAGTGCCAATGATATGTTCTGTACCGAGTAATGTCAAGAAGAAGTAGTAACTCTCCGGCTACTGTCGCAGGTATTCATAGAACATATCAAGGTTAACCTTCAATGTCAAGGCTATCACAGAAGGTGACAGCTTTTCATGTCTCTGGCTCTTGCAAAGGGTCAATGCTTGATAATTTGAGCCAGTCGGGATTTCCACACACTCTTCCATAGGATCAATAAAGAAAAGATGAAGATTCTCTTCCTTTTGATCCTCCACAATTGGTAGATCATCTGCTTCCAAGGCTTCAGCTTTGAGGAGTATCTCTTCAGTACGTAGCTTGGAAGTATCGTCATATTTAACCTGCACAATAGCAAACAGTGAAATATTCTTTCTCTAAACATATGCTTGCTTCTGATACAAATTCAGGCTCTTTATATGACAAACTAATATTAGTGAAGGGAGAAGTTTCTTCTGGAGAAGATGATATATCCACAGCAGGATAGTCTTCTATTTGTTTTTCTCCCTCATCTTCATCATCCTCTGAACTGGTGGACTCATCATATTTGACAGTGTTGTCCTCTTGTGGCCCTGGTATGCTTGTATTCATTGGATTAATTTGTATGAACAAGTTATTATATTTTTGAGCAGGGGAGCATTTAAAGGTTTCCTCTTTTTCAAGAGAAATCTCTTTTTGCTCAAAAATTTCTTTATTGCTCTTCTCTTTACCTTCTGAGTTGAAAGGCTGCTGATTTCCAATTATGTGAAAGCCATTAGTGATGGATTGAAACAGATGTTTTTGGCTTTAAAGCTGGTGATGGTAAAAATGATAACACCAATCAAACGTTGGTTGCCCTGCATGATTAGTTTTTTCTTGGAACTCCTCATCATCATCATCAGACTGATCGAAATTCGGAAAATCATCTGAATAAACAATTTTGTCAGTCGAACATATTGGGTCATCAGTTTTCTTTTCTTCTAACTGATCTACAAGATAACTTTCTAAATCTGTACAACAAAGTTCTTTATGTCAATGGGAAAGAGTGTTTGTTTCGCAAAAAATTTCAGAGACTGACTGTTTATAAATAGTCTGATCTATCTCTTTTTCTGTCAGAGGGAAGGATGTTTCTATGTTCCTTTGAACAGGAGTACAGCAGTTCTCTATTTCTTGTGAAGACTGATTTTGAGGCTGGGTGTCTTTTTGAGCCTCGGCTATAAGGGATGATGAATCATTATCTAAGTTTTCAGGAAAATCTTGAGGAATGTTCTTTATTTCTTGTTTGTTTTCTTCCTCAAGTGATTCATCTATGTTCTTAAAAATTTTCAGTAGGAGATTAAACTCATGAATGGCTGTTAAAAGATCTTCAGGATGCATCTCTTCCCAAGCTTCCTCATTATCTATAATGTGTTGGGTGATGTTTTGTGACGGATCATAATATATTGCACCCAATGATAATTATGTAGCGTTTTCTTTATAGTTCTCATAGAACGTATATTCAAGATCTCTTAAAGAAAACAAACTACAAGATCTTAAGCATTCATACCAATCCCTAGCTTTTCCTTCTAATGTTAACATGAACATTTTCATTAGGCAGTCTTCATGCCATTCAACTTTCAACCTCCATACATGTATATGAAATTTTATGAGATGTAATAGAGGGTCATCGAAATTTTCACCTTGAAAAGCAGGCAGGTTGTCATCCCAATTCACCTGGGGCATCTTATGTGGAAACCCAGGGATATGATCTCTACTCATTGGGGCATATCTTCGTTGTATTCTCGGAATCATGTTTGTAAATCAGAAAAGAGGTCACTGTGTCCGGTCAATCAGTTCAGGGTCTTCTACCAGTGGAGTCATTTGGTCTGCTAGGATTGTGGAGTCGCCAAGTGGAAATTTTTAGCTCCTTTCAGAGGTAAAAGGTCTTATGGTCCACCACCATGTTTATTTAATTCCAATCTGAAATATTTTTAGGTTTTTCTAAGTCATTTTTCAGTTTTTTGGTTGTTAAGAATATCCTAACTTTGTTTCAAAACTTAGCCAAGGTTGCGAGACAAAGGCAGTCTACTCTTATGGCTAAGCCAGCTGATTTTTCAAGGTTTAGATGAAGTCTTAAGAGAAACCTAGGGTTTACCTAGTTTGTCACTGATTCAAACAAGTTCCATCATGATTACCTATAATAGGCTGTGCTTGAAAAGGCTGCTTTTTACTCTGGTTAATAAAGAAAATGCTGTATGAACCAAATCTCTGACGTCGTATGATTATCTTTAAATGAAAATGATTCTGGGTTCGATGTCCCCAGTGGAGTCGCCAGAAATGTTAGGTTCTGGTGGCTCAGCTGCAAAATAGAACACTTGTCATGGAACCAAAGATTCTGAGTTAAAGTTTCCCTAGCGGAGTCGCCAGAAATGTTAGGTCTCTGTAATTTATTAGCAAGATTGGGAGAGTCCAATCACAGAGTTAACATCATTTCAACCAACTTTGGGATTCTAGGATCTAGCCCTCCTGAATCCGGAGAGGGATCTCTCCAATATGTACAAAGATGGACATTGTCTTTGAAAAGCTTAAGGTAATGATATTAGGCTAGTTATGAAGGCCAAGGGATTTGTTTTGTTTTGGATGATTGAGCATGAAATGTTACTTGAGGGGGAAGTCCTAAGTGCAAAAGTTTCAAAAGTGAGAAGTTGCAAGCAAATAGAACAGTTTTTGGCAGATAGATAGATATAACGCTGGTTTTTAGTCCATTGGGCTATGGAGTCATATCTGGGCTTTAATTGAACAACAACATCAAGTGTGATCCAAGGGACAAGTTATCTATACCACAAGATTATTGAGATTAAAAAGATGAAATGGAAACATTAAAATGTTGGAGGGGTGGAAACTGATAATAATTTCTCAGAGGATTTATAGTCAGTCCAAACAAGAAAAGCCTCTTAAGTAACTGTTTTAAAACCAACCAAGGACAGGGCTAACCATAGACTTCTTGGGCAAGTTCTTATTAAAGCAACTTAATTGACAAACAATCCAGTAATCCACATAATTACCTTCAGAAAGTATGAAAACACATAAGAAAAACAAAGTGTAACTTAAGATCAGATAAAGTACTTTTAAACCTAGTCTGCTTTCAGTCAACACCAAGGGAAACTTTCAGAATCTGCTTTTGGAGAAAAGAATCTAGGAATCAGGGCAAACCATGTCTTCTCTTGTCTAACTTTAATAGTAAATAATGGAAATAACATTCGAGAACAATGTTTGAGCAAACAGAAGGACGAGGGAACGCCAACATTCCTAACTATTTAAACTGTATTGAATCATTCTTAAATAAAAAAATCTGAAGAAAACATTAAGATAAAGATTTCTCAGCCAGAGAAGGTTACTGCTATACAAAAAATCCTAACCCTGTTTAAAATATTCTTTACAGAGGGAAAATGAACAATATGGCATACATAGAAGGAAAACGATTAACAAAGAAAGAAGCACTTCACTAGTGATAAAGACCAGGATCCCAAGAAACAACTTTTATATTGATTTCAAACCAGTTACAATCTTCAAGTCCAATGTTTCAGTTCAGCAATCATCTTCACTATTCAACCTAACTACTCTAGCACAAACAGAGCTTCAAGGGCCAGTGAACACTATGTACAAATAGAAGTCTCGAGCTCAAGTGTATTTCAAAGGTCTGCAACCAACCATTTCTCATCTTCTGTAGAAGTACTTATAGGAAGATTAGGAGGTGAGATTTTAACAAAATATCTCAAGGACAGTTAATGCAGAGTGAAGACTTCTCGGCCCTTTGAGAGGCTCGAGGGAAACATTTACAGGTGGATCACTACATTAACTATTTCACAATAAATATCAAATATCGGTGGAAGCTTTGTTTGACTTTGAGGCTCTGTGCATGTTTTAGAGTAACTCTGCAGATATTTATTCATTGGTTTCCTTGCAGAAGTAACTCCCTGGCTGTGCTAGAGGCGGATATCTGATTTTCTTCAATAACTCAGCCTTTGGTTTGAATGGTTTGAGGCAACAGGTGGCCTTTACGGTAGCTGAGGAATTAATTCGCCTTTAGTTGAAACGGTGGAAGCCTTTCTGTCTGTTTAAACGCTTATGATTTTTCTTTAACTGTGTTTAATTTGCGGATTAGGCTTTTGATAGTCAATCTTAGCCATAATCCCTAAATTTGTCTTCAATCTTCTGCTCTGCTACGCTCTGTTCTTCAACACTGATACTCTTTCAACTGTGTTTTTAATAAAACAGTGTCTTGTCGATGTGCAGGGCCGGGCTGGGCTCGTATGGCATCAACGCCTATGAAGCGTTGATGAAACATGTCTTCAAACCCTCTATATATCTTTCCCTTTGATAAACGAAAGACCAGAGGATCTTCACCCTCGGATTTTATTTTCCTTTGTTATAATGGAAAAAGCATTGGGACCTGCAAAACACAAACAATTTTTTAAGAAATCCTGCATTTTTGGGGAAAAACTGCTTCAGAAGGCGGGGGAGGAGCGTATCCATCAGATGAAAACATCCAACGGTGGGAGATTTGCGTAGACGAGGCGAAAAAGAGAGCGGGGAGATGAACAAGTCGGAGTGATTTTGGACCATCCGATCTGGACACGTGGACGGTCCAGATTCAATCGGAGGATCGCAATCAGGGGTAGCGAGCAAATGCACCGATTTGAAACATGCGATGCGATTTAGCGCAGACCGTCGATCTAAGATTTAGATCAACGGTGGGAAATGAATTGGGGTAGTCTCAATCTGAGGGATGAGGAAAAGAGTGCGATTTAAACAAAAAACTCCAATGCGATTTCGCAATCGGGAGGGGAGAGGCGATTAAGCGATAGCCGTTGGATCCGAGGATTAGATCAACGGTGGGGAGCGAATCGGAGGAACAGAAATCGGGGGAAAAAATAAATGCATGCGATGGAAAACTCCGATTTGATTAAGCGCTATCCGTCGATCTGCAGATCAGATTGACGGCGGAGAGTGAATCGGGGGATGGCCGATCGGCGGGTGCAAACAAGTGTATGCGATGGAAAACCCCGATGCGATTGGGCGCTGGCCGTTTGATCGGCTTACGATCAATGGTGGAGATTATTTTTTAGAACGAACCGATAGAAACCCTGATAATATATCAAAACCCCAAGTTTTTAATATAAACGAAGGTTTAATGGATCAGGGCGAAAATAAAATATATACATAGGATAGGCACCGGCCTACGGGGCCTTCGGATATATGGAACGCAAAGGGCTCGGGGCTTAGTACATCAAAGGCCAATCGCAATCGCAATCGTGGGCCTGGTCTTTCTGATCAACCCATTTGTATTCAGCACATGGTTTTAAGTTTTAACTTAGAACTTTCGGAAAGTGGGTTTTTGGGTTTACAAAGGAAAATGAGCTTTGTAATGGTTCAAAGTCATGCACCCTTTGGATATTTGCGATGCAATTAGCGCCGAAAGCTTTGGTGTTTGGTTTTAACACATGGGCATGTGGGGGGAAGTGAGCCCAAGGGGCTTAGGTCCATAGTAATAAAAATTTTATTTTTATGAGAAATTTTCAAGGATTTTAATGGATTTGGGGGTTCCAAAATAGTTAAAAAGTGATTTTTTAACTATGAAAGGGGAAATTTTCATAAATGGAAAGAAGAGGACTTATGAAAACAAGGTAGTTTTGATGGAGAAAAAGGGGAGCAGATGAAAGGTTTTGAGAAGAGGAGAAATGGCGATCTTTCAGCAGTCTTTTAGTTGGAGTCAGCAGAAATTCTCGAGTATAAAAAATGGGACAGCAAATGAGGATTTTGGACATAGGCATGAGGCCTTAAAGAGACTTCAAGAGCCAACAATTTTTTAGTGATAAAATTTGTTCCTTGGAGGCTCAAAAAAGATCTTAGCCACCTTTTGGTATAACAAAATATTATAGGTGGCTAACAGTGGCTCCACTTGGGGATGGTGCCTTCTTGAAGGCATCAAGAATTCAGACTTGATTTCTGGGAGGCTGATTATTTGCCTCATCCATTGGGCTGTCCTTCTGTGATTGAATGATCTTATTCTAAAAACATATTTGGCATCCATGAAAACAATGGACCTTTATCAACCAGCTTGCTACCTACCCAATCCTACAAATCTAGCATTTTTTCTTCATCAGAGTGCACTTGGATTGGCAAACTCTATTCACAACATTTTATTCTTTTGGAAGTAGGAAATCTAATCTACTTCCACTCCTTATTTCTCCCTGAACTCAGATTAAACAGTTGAGCTCAGATATTTCTCTACCTAGTCTACTGTCTGTTGGGATTAAACAGTCCAACAAACTTTCATTCTCTAAATTCTACAACATAAATTTAAAAATAGTCAAGTCAAGATTGAGCTGTTTGACTTGCTATGATCTATGGCATAAGAAAAAGCTGCACATAGATTATTATTTGCAGAAATTTAAATCAAAATGGAAGGCTTAAGATCTGAAAGTTTCTCATTATGGCCTTCTTTTTCTTTACAGCTCTGTTTTTAATTTTGTTTTGAGCTGTCTCTTTCTTGATATCTGATTCAGATTTTGGGCAAATAAGAACCAGTTTTTCTCTTTTATGACTCAGAAAAATAAAACAGTTTTGAGTCATCTCTCTTTGGAAAATTTGGTTCAGATTTTGAACATGTTTGAACCTTTAATTTCTATCCTAATCTATCTACTGATAAGCCAAGATTAAACGGTTTGGCAAATCAAATTCACTACCCTATCAGCAGAAAATTGAAAGCTAATTAGTCAAGATTAAACAGTTTGACTAGCTAGAAGTGTGTTTTGCAGGAGTGCATTTACGCTTGCACACTTTCAGATTTGTTCCTCTTTTTTGGCATGGGGCTGTGCCTTTCTTGTTTTCATTTCTGCCCTATTTTCTTTCTTTTCTCTGTTTTTGTATTTCTTGATTTTTCTTCAAAGCAGAAAACAACAATTATCTACATGCTCAAAACTGAGCTTTATTGACATTAGTATCTAACCTATTCTAAACATGGAGTATTTACATATTCATATGATACAAAAGTGCCAATGCAGCCAGCTGAGTAATGTCAAGAAGAAGTAGTAACTCTGGCTGCTTTTCAGAGGTATCCATAGAACATATTGAAGGTTAACCTTCAATGACAAGGCTATCACAGAAGGTGACAACTTTTCATGTCTTTGGCTCTTGCAAAGGGTCAATGCTTGATAATTTGAGCCAGTCGGGATTTCCACACACTCTTCCATAGGATCAAAAAAGAAAAGATGAGGATTCTCTTCCTTTTGATCCTCCACAATTGGTAGATCATCTACTTCTAAGACATCAACTTTGAAGACTATCTCTTCAGTATGTAGCTTGGAAGTATCATCATTCTTAACCTGCAAAATAGCAAACAGTGAAATATCTTCTTTCTTTGAATCTATGCTTGCTTCTGATATAAATTCGTGCTCTTATATGACAAATTAATATTAGTGAAGGGAGAAGTTTTTCCTGAGAATATGATATAGTCCACAGATAGTCTTCTATTTGTTTTCCTCATCTTCATCATCCTCCTAACCGGGAGGACTCATCATATTTGACAAGAAGCGGTCTCCTTGTGGCTCCGGTATGCTTGTATTCAAAGGGATTAATTTGTAATAGAATAGGTTATTATATTTTTTGAGCAGTGGGAGTATTTAAAGGTTTCCTATTTTTCAAGAGAAAGCTCTTTTTGCTCAAAAATTTCTTTATTGCTCTTCTTCACCTTCCTTGAAGTTGAAAGGCTATTGATTTCCAATTATGTGAAAGCAATTAGTGATGGATTGAAACGGATAAGCTTTGGCTTTCAAGCTGGTGATGGTAAAAATGATAACACCAATCAAACGTTGGTTGCCCTGCATGATTAGTTTTTTCTTGGAACTCCTCATCATCATCATGAGACTGATCGAAATTCGGAAAATCATCTGAATAAAAAATTTTGTCAGTCGAACATATTGGGTCATCAGTTTGCTTTTCTTCTAACTGATCTACAAGATAAATTTCTAAATCTGTACAAAAAAGTTCTTTATGTGAATAGGCAAGAGTGTTTGTTTCGCAAAAAATTTCAGAGACTGACTGTTTATAAATAGTCTGATCTATCTCTTTTTCTGTCAGAGGGAAGGATGTTTCTATGTTCCTTTGAACAGGAGTACAACATTTCTCTGTTTCTTTTGAAGACTGATTTTGAGGCTGGGTGTCTTTTTGAGCCTCGGTTATAAGGGATGATGAATCATTATCTAAGTTTTCAGGAAAATCTTGAGGAATGTTCTTTATTTCTTTCTTGTTTTCTTCCTCAAGTGATTCATCTATGTTCTTAAAAATTTTCAGTAGGAGATTAAACTCATGAATGGCTGTTAAAAGATCCTCAGGATACATCTCTTCCCAAGCTTCCTCATTATCTATAATGTGTTGGGTGATGTTTTGTGATGGATCATAATATATTGCACCCAATGATAATGATGTAGCGTTTTCTTTATAGTTCTCATAGAAGGTATATTCAAGATCTCTTAAAGAAAACAAACTACAAGATCTTAAGCATTCATACCAATCCCTAGCTTTTCCTTCTAATGTTAACATGAACATTTTCATTAGGCAGTCTTCGTGCCATTCAAATTTCAACCTCCATACATGTATATGAAATCTGATGAGATGTAATAGAGGGTCATCGAACTTTTCACCTTGAAAAACAGGCAGGTTGTCATCCCAATTCACCTGGGGCATCTTATGTGGAAACCCAGGGATATGATCTCTACTCATTGGGGCATATCTTCGTTGTATTCTCGAATCCAGTTTGTAAATCAGAAAGAGGTCACCGGTGGTCCTGGCCAATCGCCCGGTGGTCTTCACTGGAGTCATTTGGTCTCGCTAGGATTTTGGAGTCGCCAAGTGGAAATTTTTAGCTCCTTTCAGAGGTAAAAGGTCTTATGGTCCACCACCATGTTTATTTAATTCCAATCTGAAATATTTTTAGGTTTTTCTAAGTCATTTTTTAGTTTTGTGGTTGTTAATAATATCCTAACTTTTTTTCAAAACTTAGCTAAGGTTGCGAGACAAAGGCAGTCTACTCTTATGGCTAAGCTAGCTGATTTTTCAAGGTTTAGATGAAGTCTTAAGAGAAACCTAGGGTTTACCTAGTTTGTCACTAATTCAAACAAGTTCCATCATGATTACCTATAATAGGCAGTGCTTGAAAAGGCTGCTTTTTACTCTGGTTAATAAATTTTAAACAAGGTTAGGGGATTTTTCTTTTCGGTTTCTCCGTCGAGAAATATTTTGTGCAATGTTTTCCTCCGATTTGTTTATTTAAGAATGGTTCAATACAGTTTAAGCAGTTAGGAATGTTGGCATTCCCTCGTCCTGCTGTTTGCTTTAAACATTATTCTTGAAAGTTATTTTCGTCATTTTCTTATTAAAGTTAGACTAGAAAAGTGATGGTTTGCCCTGTTTCTAGTTCCTATTCTCCAAAGGCAGATTTTGAAGGTTTCCCTTGGTGTTCACTGAAAGCAGACTAGGTTTAAAAGTACTTTATCAAGGCAGTCTACTCTTATGGCTAAGCCAACTGATTTTTCAAGGTTAGATGAAGTCTTAAGAGAAACCTAGGGTTTGCCTAGTTTGTCATTGATTCAAACAAGTTCCATCATGATTACCTATATTAGGCAGTGCTTGAAAAGGTCGTTTAATGTTACGAAAATTTAAACAAGGTTAGATTTTAGATATAGCAAAGAACCTTCTTCGGTCGAGAAATACTTATCTTAATGTTTTCTTTTCGCATTTGCTTATTTAAGAATGATCTAACACAGCTTTAAACAGCTAGGAATGTTGGCGTTCGTCCTTCTGTTCACTTCAAACATCGTTTCCTCGAATGTTATTTCCATTATTTGTCATGGAACCCGCAGATTCCGAGTTAAAGTTTCTGGAGTCGCCTTTCAAATGTTAGGTCTCCTCGTAATTTATTGAAGAAGATCGGGAGAGTCCAATCGCGCAGTTAACATCATTTCAACCAACTTTGGGATTCCCCCTAGATCTAGCCTCTGAACTGTGAGAGGATCTCTCCAATATGTACAAAGATGGATATTTTCTTTGAAAGCTTAAGGTAATGATATTAGGCTAGTTGTGAAGGCCAAGGATTTTTTTTGGATGGTTGAGCATGAAATGTTACTTGAGGGGAAAGTCCTAAGTGCAAAAGTTTCAAAAGTGAGAAGTTGCAAGTGGATAGAACAGCTTTGGCTGATCGATAGATATAACGCTGGTTTTTAGTCCATTGGGCTATGGAGTCATATCTGGGCTTTAATTGAGCAACAACACCAAGAGTGATCCAAGGGGCAAGTTATCTATACCACAAGATTATTGAGATTAAATGATGGAATGGAAACAATAAAGTGTTGGAGATGGTGGAAACTGATAATAATTTCACAAAGGATTTATATTCAGTCCAAACAAGAAAAACCTCTTAAGTAACTGTTTTAAAACCAACTAAGGACAGGGCTAACCATAGAATTCTTGGGCAAGTTCCTATTAAAGCAGCTTAATTGACAAACAATCTAGTAATCCACATAATTACCTTCAAAAAGTATGAAAACACATAAGAAAAATAGAGTGCAACTTAAGATCAGATAAAGTACTTTTAAACCTAGTCTGCTTTCAGTCAACACCAAGGGAAACCTTCAGAATCTGCCTTTGGAGAAAAGAATCTAGAATCAGCAAACCATATCTTCACTAACTTTAATAGCAAATAATGGAAATAAATTCGAGAACAATGTTTGAGCAACAAAGATGAGGGAACGCCAACATTCCTAACTCGCTTAAACTGTATTGAATCATTCTTAAATAAACCAACTTGAGGAAAACATTAAGATAAATATTTCTCAGCCAGAGAAGGTTGCTGATATACAACAGATCCTAACCCTGTTTAAACTATTCTTTACAGAGGAAAATGGAAAATATGGCATACATAGAAGGAAAACAATTAACAAAGAAAGAAGCACTTCACCAAAGGATAGTTCGTAGATCCCAAGAAACAAACCTTTTATATCCATGTCAAACCAAATTACAATCTTCAAGTCCAATGTTTCCGCTCAAAGAATAATTCTTCACTATTCAACCTAACTACTCTAAAGACAAACAGAGCTTCAAGGACCAAGAGCACTATGTACAAATAGAAGTCTCGAGCTCAAGTGTATTTCAAAGTTCTCGCAACCAACAATTTCTCATCTTCTCGTAGAAGTACTTATAGGAAGATGAGGAGGTGAGATTTTAACAAAATATCTCAAGGACAGTTAATGCAGAGTGAAGACTTCTCGGCCCTTTGAGAGGCTCGAGGGAAAAATTTACAGGTGGATCACTACATTAACTGTTTTACAATAAATATCAAAGCTCGGTGGAAGCTTTGTTTGACTTTGAGGCTCTATGCATGTTTTGGAGTAACTCTGCAGATATTTATTCATTGGTTTCCTTGCAGAAGTAACTCCCCGGCTGTGCTGGAGGCGGATATCTGATTTTCTTCAATAACTCAGCCTTTGGTTTGAATGGTTTGAGGCAACAGGTGGCCTTTACGGTAGCTGAGGAATTAATTCGCCTTTAGTTGAAACGGTGGAAGCCTTTATGTCTGTTTAAACGCTTATGATTTTTCTTTAACTGTGTTTAATTTGGGGATTAGGCTTTTGATAGTCAATCTTAGCCGTAATCCCTAAATTTGTCTTCAATCTTCTGCTCTGCTGCGCTCTGTTCTTCAACACTGATACTCTTTCAACTGTGTTTTTAATAAAACAGTGTCTTGTCGATGTGCAGGGCTGCGCTGGGCTCGTATGGCATCAACGCCTATGAAGCGTTTGATGAAACATG
Source organism: Pinus albicaulis (assembly GCA_034641835.2). NCBI lineage: Eukaryota > Viridiplantae > Streptophyta > Pinopsida > Pinales > Pinaceae > Pinus > Pinus albicaulis. The sequence goes on from CM076575.1 coordinate 2,042,922,572, forward strand.
TCTTCAAACCCTCTATATCTCTTTCCCTTTGATAAACGAAAGACCAGAGGATCGTCACCCTCGGCTTTTATTTTCCTTTGTTATAATGGAAAAAGCATTGGGACCTGCAAAACACAAACAATTTCTTAAGAAATCCTGCATTTTTGGGGAAAAAACTGCTTTAGAAGGCGGGGGAGGAGCGTATCCATTAGATGAAAACATCCAACGGTGGGAGATTTGCGTAGACGAGGTGAAAAGGAGAGCGGGGAGATGAACAAGTCGGATTGATTTTGTACCGTCCGATCTGGACACGTGGACGGTCCAGATTCAATCGGAGGATCGCAACCGGGGGTAGCGAGCAAATGCACTGATTTGAAACATGCGATGCGATTTAGCGCAGACCGTCGATCTAAGATTCAGATCAACGGTGGGAAATGAATCGGGGTAGTCGCAATAGGATGGATGAGGAAAATAGTACGATTTAAACAAAAAACTCCAATGCGATTGCGCAATCGAGAGGGGAGAGGCGATTAAGCGATAGCCGTTGGATCCGAGGATTAGATCAACGGTGGGGAGCGAATCGGAGGAACAGAAATCGGGGGAAAAAATAAATGCATGAAGGGAAAATCAGAGGACATAAAGCCTGGTTTCAGCTATGTATCATCGATTACCAGGATAGACCTGGGGATGGCCGATCATGGTGCAAACAAGTGTATGCGAAGGGAAACTCCTTGACAAAGTATTCAAGGCCGGGCCGTTTACCCGCTTTACGCCATCAATGGTGGAGATTAGTTTTTAGAACGAACCGACGGAAACCCTTATAATATACCAAAACCCAAAGTTTTTAATATAAACAAAGGTTTAATGGATCGGGGTGGAAATAAAATATATATAAAGGATAGGCGCTCGCCTGCGAGGCCTTCAGATATATGGAACGCAAAGGGCCCGGGGCTTAGTACATCAAAGGCCAATCGCAATCAGGACTGCGGGCCTGGTATTTCTGATCAACCCATTATATTCAGCGCACATGGTTCAAGTTTTAACTTAGAACTTTCGGAAAGTGGGTTTTTGGGTTTACAAAGGAAAATGAGCTTTGTAATGGTTCGAAGTCATGCACCCTTTGGATATTTGCGATGCGATTAGCGCTGAAAGCTTTGGCGTTTCGTTTTAACACATGGGCATGTGGGGGGAAGTGGTTTAGGACTTAGCCCAAGGGGCTTAGGTCCATAGTAATAAAAATTTGATTTTTATGAGAAATTTTCAAGGATTTTAATGGATTTGGGGGTTCCGAAATAGTTAAAAAGTGAGTTTTTAACTATGAAAGGGGAAATTTTCATAAATGGAAAGAAGAGGAATTATGAAAACAAGGTAGTTTTGATGGATAAAAATGGGAGCAGATGAATGGTTTTGAGAAGAGGAGAAATGGCGATATTTCAGCAGTCTTTCAGTTGGAGTCAGCAGAAATTCCTAAGTATAAAAAATGGGACAGCAAATGAGGATTCTGGACAGAGGCATGAGGCCTTAAAGAGACTTCAAGAGCCAACAATTTTTTAGTGATAAAATTTGTTCCTTGGAGGCTCCAAAAGATCTTAGCCATCTTTTGGTATAACAAAATGTATAGGTGGCCTAACACCGACACAGCCGACAACCGACCGAGCAGGACCCCCTCACCTGGCACGAGGCGAACGACCCGGCCCGAATGGACGCCCTGGCCGGCAGAACAAACGGCCGACCAAACGGACGCATATGGGAGAAAGCGACAAACGGGCCACCGGACGTGCAAGAGCACCTGCAGTCCACGGCCTGCATCCCGACACGAGCCCTCAGGGCCAACGGCCGACCCGGCCGGGAATGGATGCCCTCACCCGGCCACGGCGAACGGCCGTCCCGGGCGAAACGCCCTCACCCGGCGCGCCCAGACCAAACAAACGCATAGGAGAAACGGAGAAAACGGGCCGCCCAGAACGTGCACAAGGCACTCGGGCGGTCACAACTTAGAAAATCGGCACGAGACGCCCTCGGGCCAAGCGGCTTCGACCAGGCCGACAGACGCCCTCACTCGGCACGCCCCACCGAGCAGGCCTTGGGCCAGGCAGACGCCGACCCGACCCGACCCTGAGACGGACGCCCTCCTGCAGCATGACCCAGGCGGCCAGGCCGAGCCCAACCCCGAACGGACGCCCTCGGGCCAAACGACCCGACCCGACCCGACCGAACGGATGCCGATCACCGGCACGACGAAGCGACGCGCGACCCGACCCAGGCTCGAGCCGGGCCGCCCTCACCGGAACGGACGCCCCACAGCAGGCCCGAATGGACGCCCACCCAAACGGACGCCCTCGGGCCAAATGACTCGAACGGACGCCCTCACCCGACACGACCAACGACCCGACCCGAACGGACGCCCTTGGGCCAAACGACCCGACCCGACCCGAACGGACGCCCTTGGGCCAAATGACCCGACCCGACCCGAATGGACACCCTTGACCCAAGCGGCAGGCCCGACCCCGACGGACGCCCTCACCGCCCCGACCCAAACGACGACTAGCGGACACCCTCACCGGCCACGACCAAACGACCCGACCAAATGGGCTAGCACATGGGAGTAAACGGAAAACGGGCGCCCGGACGTGCCGCAGGCCTCCCGGGCGGTCTAGGCCTCAGCTCTGAAACCATGGCGCCCTCCAACCCGCTGACTAACCGGACGGACGCCCTCACCACGTTGCCACACGGCCGCCCAGGCAGGCAGAGACGCACATGGGAGCAAACGGCAAGCGGGTCGCTCGGACGTGCACAAGGCGCCCGGGCGGTCTGCTTAGCAAATCTGATACGGGGCGCCCTCGGCCCAAACCGACCCGGCGCCTTTTGGCGGGCACCCTCACCGTGAACGCATGACCCGACCCGAGCGTGTTTGGCTAGGCGAGTCAGGTGACCCCTACAGGCGCCTCTGCACAAGCGCACTACGGTGCGGAAGCCATTAGGAGGCGTCGATTGAAAGGTGGTACTGCACAGGCTTGCAGAATGTGCGTATTGACGGGCCGCATCCTAGCAGGTATAGTTGGGAAGTGGATTGGACACAAGGAGCTCGAGGACAGATACAACTGATTTATAGTCACCGTGAAATGTTTTGGCGGCCACTTGGGGTGCATGGGGATATTCCCAAAGAACAGATTCGATGATTTAACGTGATTCTTGTAGGCTATTTTGATGGTTGACAAGCCTTAGAGCTTGAGTCAGGCTAACTTGCCTTGCCAAGGGCGAAGTGGCTTGTTCTGGCTAGTTGGAACTTCAATATTTCATATTTATCATTATTAACGGGGAATTTCCCCTCCCTTGGCATGTATAGACATACATTGGATTGATAATGATGTTTATGTTTATTCTTGCATATCGAGAGAACCTTTGGTTAATAACTAACAAGTGTTGCGAAAGGCGTAGTCTATATACTTAGTATTTGGAAAAGAAAAAGTACGGTAGTGCCGCACCAAACCCTATAGCGTGGTTGAAGACAGAAGGTATAGGAGCGTGACAATAGGCTTCTCACGGGCGGTCACAAATTAGCATTTCCAATACAGTACTCCTCACACAACCGACTCGAGCAGCGTTTCTTGAAATCCACGGCACGGCCGGCCCGCCCCCACTTGAAGGCACAAAGGAAAACGCTCGTAGATTAACAAGCGTGCAAAAGGCACGGGCGGTCACAACTTAGCATTTTATACGGCCTCCCTCACACGGCAGACGAACACGTTTCCTTGGGCACCCTCACACGGCACGACCCGACCCGCCGAACGAAGGCACAAGGGAGCAAACGGAAAATGGGTCGCACGAACGTGCACAAGGCACACGAGCGAGTCAAAACTTAGCATTTTTATACGGCCCCCTCGCCGGCCGCGACCGACTCGACCCGCCCGAACGCGAAGGCTGAGGAAAATGAGCGAGCGCGCGAATTGTGCACAAGGCACGCGGGCGGTCACAACACGTTTTTATCTGGCCCAGCCCTCACCACGGCCCGACTCGAACACGTTTCCTTGGCGCCCTCACCGCGACCCGACCCGACGAACGCGTTCTTTGCTCAGAGCCATCCCATAGTGCATCAAAATCAGAAAGGTCTCAATCTCAATTCCTCGATTGACAGTCTTGCCAAGATCATTGTAGTATGAAGCCTCCATGATGAATGAAACTCCATCATGAACTCCCCCGCATATCCTATCCAAAGCGTTGGCAAGCATACTTGTATTGCCCCAGAGTGCCACCACAAGTTGTTCTCACCTGCAAGTCATATGAATGTGCTCGTGAGCTGCTCATCCAACCAATGTCTTGTTGCTCAAAGTGAACAACGTCCACATCGACCCATCTATAAAAGATCTCCATGTAGCACCAACAATCGATCATGCTCGGCATATTCCTTCTTGACACTCCTCCATGATGCTCATAAGTGTTCCAGAGTAAGTGCACCTGCATAATGTCTCCACATAATGTCTGCCATGCCCTCGTGTCAATGTACATGACTTTGTTTCCCGTGTCCATCAGAAGTAGACTCGCCTCAGCCCTAGTCACCATCATGTGTATGATTAATACCGGGTTAAATTACCTCGATCACTTCTACCATCATCATCATGGGTACTTCCTCCAAGGCTTCTCCCCCCGCTAAAGGTGCACGAAGAGTTCCTTCTTGGTTGTAAGCCATGAAGAAGTCTACCCGGACAATGTACCCTACCACCAAGGCGATCCATGATCCTGCAGACACCGCCGGTTCCTGTGGCTAAGCATGGCCAAAGTATCTATCACCAGTCATCAGATTCCTGTCGAGGAATTTGAACCTACTAGAGCGGAGTCACAGAATTTCCCTACTCAAGGCCTACAACAAGAAATTCTCCCCTTGCTTCTCCATCTGCAAGGTTCCATCATGATCATCAGAGGAAAGGTCCTCCATGGTATTTGACTCTTTCATCTTCTTACATCCACACTCGATCCATCTCCCGAGATGCTCAGTGAAACCCGAGCCATGTCTTCACCCAGAAGAATCTCTAGCGAGTGTCCTCCCTCCTCATCATCTCTTGCCAATGCTTAGATCTGGTATGGCACAGCTCATAAGAGTTCCTCCTCGATCAGCCCTTCACTTCCTACAAAATTTTCATGTGGTTCATCCCCCAATGCACACCAAATGTGCTTGGTCAGGTTCAACTTGTTCCACGAGTTCTTCTGATCATATCCGCATCCTCAACATCCTCCCCAAATCATCCATCACCGATGCTTGCGATGTGCTTAGCCTACAGATCCCTTTTTGTTCATCAAGTTCGTCCTCGACTTCTACCCATCTGCAACATCCTTGTGAGAATGCGTCCACCATCGATGCTTGTAATGTGCTTAGTCTGGTCTAACTTGTTCATCGGCTTCTTCCTTGACTTCATCACATCTACAACATCCTTTGGTTCGCCCACAGAGTGGGCTTCATGCCACCATGCTTCATCTTTCCAAGGTCTCTAAGCTTGGGAAACATCAATGCTCCTTCGGTCTTCTTCCACCTTGTCATTACTCGGAGAATTCTCACTTTCTTCATAGAGTCGAAACATTTCATCTTTTCTCATGCCGGATAAACCCTCCTCTTGCCTGTGTCCATTCCGCCTCATCAAACTCTTTTTCCACTTCCTTGACTTCTCTTTAATTTTACTGAAGTTCATTTCCAATGAAACAAACTCATCCATCAAGCTTCAATACCACCTGTAGTACACGCGGTATCACAGCTCTAATAATAATAATAAAAATACAAAAATGTAGCTACGTGCAAGCTGTCACGCCCATATACTGTGGTAGTCTCCCAGCCGCTCACATGGAGACGGGTGCGGCAATACCTTATTTTCTCTTCAAATACTCAATAAAAGTGACCTCGCCTAACTCAACACTTGTTTAATTAATCTTCCAAAGTGCTCTGTGCGGAAATAAAATAGCAATAAACATCGATATCAAACCACGTGAACGCCCATACATTGAGGGAGGAAAATCCCGTTAATAAGTCTCTTGATGTGTCTTCAATAAATATGTACAATATCACAGAGAAACTGTCTCTAATAGCCTCTCAATATTTATGCTTCTTACCAAATGTGCTTGTACTGTGGTTCTAGCCTTAACGGCTTCCCAACGGTGCAAAAAATCAGGCCAAAATTCCACTGGCTGTCTTTGACGGAAATTTCCACGCGAATTCTGGTTCGAGTGGGTCACTTGGGTCACAGACGCTCTCGGCACCACGAACACGTTTACGCACGCGGGTCACGGTCTGATGCACGCGTTTCTGACCGTTCGATGACAATGCGAACGAACTCCGCGCCTTCCAAACCTTTGTTCGCAGCCACATTCAAGACGCCCCCCGACCGACTGTGACAGCCTTTGCCACATTCATTGTTTCTCCACGCGTCTGGAAGACCAGCTCGACCATGCATAAACCTTGCACCTTGCCGCAGCACTGCGGAAGGAACCCGGCCCTGAGCCTGTGGGTAGAACGCCGAGCAGTTTTACCCATTCGACCCGGACTTCTGAACTCACACTCTGACTTCGCCCTCCACCCTCGACCTTCGCTTTGGCTCGAGCATTAGCTTGCCAATGGTGGAATCAACAAGATGTTGATGTCCTTCTTTATTTCCTTTATCATCCATCGCACATCCTCCTTTTGTATGTGCCTTTGCCCACACATTGCTTCCATGGGTGGGCTTATCCCATATAAGGCTAAGGCCAGGTAAATGCCCATAAAGCCTTGAGATTACGCGTGGCATTTCCTCCTTAACGTCGGCTTGCCACCACGGCCGGCCTATAAAACCTCCAAGCCAACACACGGCCATTTTTGGACGCGTTTATGCAGTCGCTCTAAACGTCGCTACCGGTCACCTTGATAACGTTGCACTTGTGGCAAACTGATCATTTTCGTCCGTCGGCGCGCGGTAACAACCAGGTGACAGGTTTCGTCGTTGCGTCGCATGTCCACAGAAATGGCACCCAGTACCTTCGTCGTCGTCCTCGGCTCGTGGGTCTTACGGGGCGGGTTTCTCGTCAGCGAGCGGGCGTATAATTGGACGGTGTCCATTGGCGGAGACATGGGAAACCTTACATTTTCGCACGAGTTGGTGGCTTGTCATCACGGCGGGGCGGGGAAACTGTCACGCCCCTAGACCTTGGGTGACCTTTCAACCGTGCTTATAAGACGGGGTGCGGCACTGCATCCTTCTCACTTTCGTAATACTCCAAGTATGTAGGCTTCATACTAGCAACGTTAAATTAGTTGAAACAAATGTTCTTTCAATGTGCGGAAAGAAAACATGAACTGTCATCATCACATCCACGATTAATGCCCATACATACAAAGGGAGGGGCAACCACGATTAATAATGGGTCTACTAGATAATATGTTTCATAAATACGAAATAGAGTATAAGTTTAATCAGCAAAGACCCCCTGCAGCAGCAGGGACCGTCACTTTTGTCAAGCTTACAATGCTTGACAATCATTATAGCCTGACAATCATTCTGACACTAGAATTCACCTCGGGAATATCACATAAAACTGCCGTCTTGCCGTGTCACTCGAGTCGGCACTACAAATGATTTCCAGACCTCCAGCGAGCTCAGATGCATCCCAATCCGCTCCCCCGGCCTCTTGGTGCTTTCAGATCCCATCAAAACGCACCACCTTCAAATTTCGGCACTCAATTCGACTCAAGATGCCTTTAGAACGACCTCGAGCTGAAGCTCGGATCGTGCGAACGCCACCGCCCGACCCGACCTTGCTTTGCGAGCGCTGCGGAAAGTTCACGCCTTGCACGTATGTCGCCTGACTTGACCCCGCTGGCCTTCCGGCACCCGGCCGTCACCGTTGGATGCCCTGGAGAATTCCTTGCATACATAACGTCAACGACATGGCTCAACTGAGCGCTGCATGCAATTTGCGTTCACCGCCGTTTCCTTCACCAACGAGCTGTTGGCTTAGCTCGTGGTGCTCCAATGCGCTCGCACTCGGATGCTTGCTTGATCGTTCGTGGATGACTTCTCGAAAGTCATGCGCATTAGTGATAATACGCGTATCATGTGCGTGTCGTGGGTCCACTCGGTCGACCGAGACGACCCCCATCGTTGTTGTCCGCCCACTCGTGTAGCGTCGGGCTGCTCAACTCGTGCGTTGGTTCTATGACTCCGGCTCTGTGTGATGTTTCTCACGTAACGTCTCGCTTTTTCCAATGCCACCGGCGGCTATGTGCGACGCGCGGTCGCCCCGCCGCACACCCGCGCCGTGCGGTTGCGTGCGGCGGCTCGCCCCCGTGCGTCGCCTGCACGGCGCTCGAACGCCCGACGGGCGCGCGCGTTTACCACGGGCGCGCCTCGCGGTCTTGGGGCTACAAACCCAACCTTCCCCGCATTTGGATGGCCCGCCGTGGCCGGGCGTGGAGCCCCAGGGTCGGAGACGGACCGGGGAGCGGTTTGTCGCGCCTTGAATGGGAGCCCCAAGTTCGCCGGGCTTGGGCGGTTCTTCGCCGTGCTCGCCGACGGAAACCACGAGTTCCGTGGCACCCAGGCGATTACGGTCATGCCCGACGCCGGCCAGAGTTACCCTCACCGGGGGCACGGTTTTCGTCGAGGCGGGAGATGGGCCCTTGAGTTCCCGGAGCTAGGCGGTTCCCTCGTCTCTGCAATGAGAAGCCCCAAAGTTGCGAGAGCTTGGGCGGTTCCTCTGTGTGCCGCGGCAGCAAAACCCGAGCTCCGCACACCGAGGCCACGGTTTCGTAAGCCCCGGGACGTGGAAATCCCGAGTTTCCCGGGTGGGTGGTATCACGTGCCGCAAAAAATGGGAACCCCGACTCCGCGGGACCGAGGTGGAGGTTCAGGTAGCTCCCGGCAGCCCAGAAACCAGTTCCCCCATACTTAGACGCGGTTTAAATCACACTACGGCATGCGATTTGAGCTGCGTGTTGGGGTTGCGGTTTCCATCGCGGCGGGACATGGGAACCCCGGGTTTCCCCGGACTTGGGAAATTTTCCGCCATGCCACGAAATGGAAACCCGAGTTTCTCCAAATTCGTATTGTAAATTGATGTGGCGAAATGAGGCAGGTTTGTATGCGCGACATGGAAAAAAAAACTTCAGTTCCCAGAGCTTGGATCCGCGGTTTGAAACATACAGTTCCTAGACTCGGGCGAGCGCTTTCCATCATCATGGAAACCCCAAGTTTCCGTGTGGCAACGCAAAACATGGAAACCCGCGGTTTTCGTCGGAGAGCGGGACATGGAAACCCCAAGTTTCCGGGCTCGGCGCGGCCCTCCACCATGTGTGCAGCGAAATGGAAACCCCAATTTCCCTAGCGTGTTTCCCTCGGGGCGGGAGGACGCGCGGAAACCCCAAGTTCCGCGGGCTTTGGGGGCAGTTTTACGCCATGCCGCGACCGCAGTGGTTTCCACCCACCAGACTCCTGAAGTTCCACGGTAGTGACCCTCTCGCGGCGGCGGCGGCATGGAAACCTTCATTCTCGCCCCCAAACAAGAAATGCATTTAGAGATCAGGGAACAAAGAAACGACGTTTGAATGAAAAGGGCCGAGAAGGTGCAGTAAGGAGGATCGTCGTCCGGGTATTGAGTAAAGTGACAAAGCTCAGTCAGCAGTGACCAGGAGCTGGATCTGAGTGGATCGTGGCAGCAGAGCCACTCGCCGCACCTGTGCAGATCCACGTATTTAAATTAGATGCACCAAAGGATTCTTCTCAACGGCCAGTTTGAAATTGAACTTCAAAGGCTGCCCAGAAATGAAATGTTTCATGATCGCGATTTGCAAATGACATGGGCCCACGGGGGTGACAAAGACGCCCCTCTTTAGCGGGTGAAGTCTGATCGAAGAGTGACATGCACGCTTCTAGCGTGGATTCGACTTAGAGGCGTTCGATCATATCCAGACACACGGTAGCTTCACGCCACTAGCTTTGCAACCAAACGCGATGACCAATTGTGTGAATCAACGGTTCCTCTCGTACTAAGTTGAATTACTATTGCGGTGGTTCATCGTGAGGTAAACCTTTGTCTCCACGACGAGTTTAAAACCCGACTCACGTTCCCTATTGGTGATGAACAATCCAACACATGGTAGTGCAGCTACAATACAATCAGAGAGAAAGCCAGGCAGCCAGAAGGATCAAAGCAACATTAAATATATGACAGCACCATGCCACAAACCGATTATCACAGTAGTAACTTTTCGACACCTCTAGCTAAAATTCCAAAGTCTAAAGGATCGTAAATTTACTTTTGGACTTTATTATTGATAAAAGAAATCAAAATAAAATGAGCTTTACCTTTTACCACACGAGATTTACGTTCTCGTTATGAGGGTATCCATAAATTTCATTATCTTCCTGAATCAGTACCTTTTGACCAAACTCCCCACGTATTAATGTATATAGGATCAACTTGCTTGAAAGCGTGCATTAAGGCTAAGCAGAGGTAATTTAGTCTCCATCTAGGAATAAGTAAAATAACGTTAAAAATGAAATTGGTATTTCACTTGCGCGAAAACGACTCCCACTTATTCTACACCTCTCAAGTCATTTCACAAAGTCAGACTAGAGTCAAGCTCAACGGGGTCTTCTTTCCTATTGATTCTACCAAGCGTTCCTTGGGGCTGTGGTTTCGCTAGATAGTAGATAGGGGCAGTGGGAATCTCGTTAATCCATTCATGTGCGTCACTAATTAGATGGCGAGGCATTTAGCTACAAGAGAGTCATAGTTACTCCTATTTGTTTGCAGCGCTTGGTTGAATTTCTTCACTTTGACATTGAGCAGGCGAAATCACATTGCATAAATCGCGAGGAACCATCCCTGTCTTTGTTTTAATTAAATAGTCAGTCCCCTTCCTTCAGAGTACCGATTCTGAGTCCCATTGTTCTCTTGCTGAGGCCCCGCGGCGCTTGTTCCTACGCCCGTAGCCCAATCGGCACGTATTTTGCCCTCGCCATGAGAGCGGTAGACGGTGCCCGGCCCCGACCCTCGAGTTGAGGCGCCGGCCCCCTCGGCCCAGCCTCAAAGCCAATCCTTTTCCAGTTACTGGATAGTTTTGCCGGCTTCCCTTTTGTTGTTCTGTGTTGTTGATACCTTGGAGACCCGAATGCGGTTATGGGTACGGCCCAGGGCCTGAGACGGTACCTGGGTCCTCCAGTTACAAGGGCGCGGGCGCACGGAAGCCGCAAGACGTGCGTGCTCTTCGAGAATTTCTTGGACCTATCTCGGAGTGAACCGATTCCGGGGTGGGCAAGTTTGTTAAAAAGAAAGATAGCTCTCGGGGCCCCCGGCGAGCGTCTCAGTTTCCTTGCGTTGCCGCCGCCCAGCCATGTCCCGGTCCGGGAATATTAACTGATTCCCATTAGATGCTCGTGCGAGTGAACCCTTGATACAAGGCTTCCCATCTCTTCCCTCAACAACCCATGTCAAGTCTTTGTTCAAATGGAACCTTTCCCCGCCCACGGTCTTCAAAGTTCTCATTTGGATATTTGCCTGAATCATAGGGGCCGATCCACCCAAACTCACACTAGAGGTTTCTCAGCGACCCCCTCGTCCTCCTACTCATCGGCTTGACAATTACTCAGACGGTGAGTATAGGTTGCGCACTTGACATCCATTTTCGGGGCTAGGCGGCGGGTGAGTTGTTACACACTCCTTAGCGGATTTCGACTTCCCATGACCCACCGTCTGCTGTCTTAATCAACCAACACCCTTTGTGGTCTAGGTTAGCGTGCGGTCGGCCTTAATTAACTCAACTTTCGGTTCATCACGCATCGCCGATTCTTGCTTACCAAAAATGGCCCACTTGGAGCTCTCGATTCCATGTACGGTCAGTAAGATGACCGCACCATCTTACCTATTTAAATTTTGAGGGAATAGGTCGGGCGTTACACCCACGATGCCTCTAATCATTTTATTTATTTTGATAAAGCTCGTGACTCCAGTATCATGAGGGAAACTTCGGAGGGAAGCCAGCCTCTTTAGATGGTTCGATTAGATCACTCAACCCCTATACCAAGTCGGATGAACGATTTGCACGTTAGTATCGCTACGGCCTCCACAGGGGTTCCTCTGCTCCCGCTACACTGAACAGTTCACCATCCTTCGGGTCCCAACGGGTGTGCTCGCCTCGGACCCATCGCATAAACCCGGGGTCGGTCGACGATGCACCCCCCCGCAAGAGGGGATCTCGCCCGTCGGCTTCCTTGCGCCTCTTTAATTTTCAAACCAGCCAGACTCGCACACATGTTAGACTCATGGTCCGTGTTTCCAGACGGGCCGGAATGGGCTCCCGCCAACCAACACCACGAGTGCGCGGGTGCACACGGCCCACCATACAGAGCGTGCTTAGATCCCTCGACCATTACATGGGAAAAACCGATAGAGGCGGTCCTCCCACCGTGCTTGTGACGATGCGGCCATTATGTTGGTTTGCACCTCAAGTCGAGCGGCGGACCAGCCTGAGCCAAGACCCACATCCGACAGACGCATCGACGGCCTCCATCCGCTTCCTCCGTGTTCAAGCACTCTTTAACTCTCTTTTTCCAAAGTCCTTTTCATCTTTCCCTCGCGGTACTTGTTTGCCTATCGGTCTCTCGCCGTATTTAGCCTTGGGCCGGAGTGCCACCCAATTAGGGCTGCATTCCCAAACAACCGACTCGCCGACAAGCGCCTCGTGATGTGAGTCCCACAGCTCGACGGGGCTGTCACCCCCTCTCGGCGCCCCTTCCGAGGACTTGGCCAAGGTCCTTGGCGGGGACGCTTCTACGGACTACAATTCGGGTGACGCGCCACCGATTTTATCTTTGGGCTCTTCCCGGTTCGCTCGCAAACTACCAGGGAATCTGTATGATTTCTTTCCTCTGCTTAATTATATGCTTAAACTTCAGCCCAGGTGTTTCTCACACGGCGGAGTCATAGTGGAGCTAAATCTGACCTACCCAATGGGAGGACAAGAGAACAAAGCAAGTTCCGGAGATGCCACACGAGCCCGCATTGGCTAAGCGACTGCCTTGAGAGACAGATCACCACTTGCCGAGCGCACGCCACGAAACCGCTCCCCATTCAATCAGCAGCACGCATTGGGCACCGACGACCACCTTATTTGCTCCCTACCATATTGCAAGGAGCGTTTGATTGGATGCGACACCCAGTGAGCGTGCCTGCGGCAGGAAGCCCTCGGGCGCAAATTGTGTTCAAAAACTCGATGATTCACGGGATTCTGCAATTCACACTAAAATTGCGCATTTCGCTCGTTCTTCACCATCGTAACAAGAGCCGAGATATCCGTTAAGAGTGGTTAGGTGTGTTGCAAATATCTCACTGAGAAATGGCTAAAATATACTGTACAATCATCACAACAATCCCCCTTCCCCCTCAAGACAACCGCACTCCCCAACCCACTCCTGAAGGGCTTGAACAAGCAAGGCCTTTCCAAGCCCGTGCCTTTCCAAAAGGGTAAATTGTAAACGATGGCAAAGGGACTAGGGTGGCCACCACAGCTTCATACTTCTTTGTCCTTCACGAACATCGGAAGCCCACAACTCCCCTTGCATAAATACGGGGGTCGGAGCGAGGAAAATGAAAAACACATGAAAACAAAGTCTCACAGCGCCGGGAGGAGGCCCAAACGGATAAAAAACACTTCGCGAGCCCCGCGCCCTCGCAAAAGAGGGGGGGGGAGAAATCGCAAGGAACGACAATCGGGAAGGACTAGGGTAGCCCAGCCCCGAGCTACATACTTTTCTTTCTATGTAGCGAATGCCAATCCTCAACGATTCACCCTTTTCTCCGTAAAGCTGCAGGGGCAGAAAGGAGAGAAAAAAGAAACCCAAAAGAGAAAAGAAAAAGAGAACCAAAACATGGCGAAACAAACACAAAATAGCACATTTGCCAGGCTATACCCCCTCTCGCAAAAGGCGAGGCGCATAGATCGATGGCAGAACAGAAGGACTAGGGTGGCCACCCAGCCCGGGAACTTCATGGCCTTTTCATCCTTGAGGAAAACGTCAAATCCACGGCAATCCCACCTTTTTCTCAGTAAAGCTAGGGGAACAAAATGAATCACAAGGGGAGGCTCAAACACGGAGTACAAGATTTTCCAAACCTGTGCCTTAGCAAAAAGGAGGAACTGCAAGGAACGTGAGCCGAGAAGGACTAGGGTGGCCAACCCGGGAGTTTGCACTTCTTTTCATCCTTCTCAGGCAAACCCAGACCCACAAAATTCGCTTTTCTCCATAGAAATTTGGGGCCCAGGAAGGGAAACAACGACGGCAGGGAGAGAAAGAAAAACCAAGCATTACCCACCATAACACTCACAACAAAATCCAATTTGAGAAAGGGGCAAATTTCAAGCAACGCTAGCTAGAAAAACGAAAGGACCCACCGCCCGCGCGAAGGACGTTGTCTTAACCAAAAAGAATAAAAACCGACACCCAATCACAAAATCATCCCACGTTTTTGCACCCCTTCACATACTACATTGCGGTAACATCCTTTCCTATCTTCACGACATAACAGCGGAAATCAAACAACCAAGCGAGGCAAACCTAGCCTAAACACGAACAGAAAAGCGAGACTGGCAGACAAAGATGCCTAGTCGTTACTGCGAAGTATGACCCCAAACCACACAAGGCTTCGAACAAAAAATGCACTAATAGCAAACCCACCCGCTATTGCCCCCACTCAGGTGTGCGGGACACAAAATGACCTTTCGACCAAAATTCAAGGGGCCCAGCAACAAAACTCAAAGAGGAGTGCTCATGAAGTGACACTCAATCTTGGATAAAGCCCCGGGGCCACCAAATCGCCGGCGGTGCAACGTACACCCTAAAAGGGAAGCCCCCAGCTTACTACCACGCTATTGCAACAATCGACACATCCTAGAAATGACCCAGAATCTGCAAAAAAAACAAACAATCATCAGGCCGTGGCCAAGACATGCTTTCACTCTGCACTCCTTTCCTGGAAGGGAGGGTAAACCAAAGAAGGACGGAATTCCCTCGACACCAAAGAGGACGAGAAAAGAATGCTACCTCATGCCCATTGTGAGGAAACTTGCAATTTTGATGGAGCTCGAACCAAGGGAGGGCTATTTCATTCACCTAGACCCAACCCTTCGGCGAGGCATGTCAGACGATCAGAGGAGGACTAGGGTAGCTAGCCCAATGGATTGCTCCATCTTCATCATCCCATATTTGACCCCACCGTGACATTTTCCCCTCGCGAAAGGGTTGAGAGTAGGAAGAGCGCACGCGCAACCACTCCCATGGCCCAACCACCAACAAAAAGAGCTCACCCAAGCAAACACATAAACCACTAAATATGCTAGCCTTTTGGAGAGAACCAACTATGGAGGCCCATATCTTCCAACGAACAAGGGAGGCGAGCACCGCCGCTCTGAACGAGTCTGAATTTTTCCATCGTGTTTCCCAAGCTTTTCAGCCTGCAACAACCATGCCCCGCCGAACGGACCATTGGAGAGGGGGCTCCCGAGCTTGACGAGCTTCCAATTCATACAAAAAACACATTAGGGGAAATAATAACAAAAGGATGAGATAAGCACAGCATCAGCTTGCAAGTACATGAAACAACACGCGTGAACTCAAGATAGGCAACTAAAAATGTTGCGAGTCTTTTTATGAAGCACCACCCCAACAAAGCATCAGAGCAGCTCACCTAGAGACACACCACATGTTCCTAGATTACATACAATCGAAACCACACACAACCCAAACGAAAAACAAAACCACATATCAATGACCCTACGCGGGATTTCACTACGGTAACCTTGTTACGACTTCTCTTCCTCTAAATAATGAGTTCAATGAAATTCTCACGACGTCGACGGCGAACCACCGTACGTCCGTGCAATCCGAGACACCTCACTTAGGATCATTCAATCGGTAGGAGCGACGGGCGTTGTGTACAAAGGGCGGACGTAGTCAACTGAGTTGATGAAGCACACGCTTACTAGGAATTCCTGGGTGAAGATAATAAATTGCAATGGTCTATCCCCATCACGATGCAATTTGAGAAGATTTCCCGATGCTCTCGACCGGGGAAGAAAAAACTCGTTGGCTACATCGGTGTAGCACGCATCGCTTGGAGACATCTAGGGGCATCACGGACTTGTTATTTGCCTCGACTTCCATAGCTGTGGCCATAGTCCCTCTAAGAAGGCGTGCAGAAGGGAACCTCAGCTATTAACTGATTAGCGAGCTGAGGTCTCGTTCGTTATCAGAATTAACCAGACAAATCGCTCCACCAACTAGAACGGCCATGCACCACCACCCATAGAATCAGAAAAGAGCTCTCAATCACATCCAATCCTTACTATGGACTGTGCAGTTTCCTAGATGTTGAGTCAAATTAAGCAAAAGCGGGAGCTCTCCCTCCTGAAGTGGTGCCTTCCCGTCAATTCCTTTAAGTTTCAGCCTTGTGACCATACTCCCCTGGAACCCAAACACTCTACGATTTCTGAAGGTGCTAGCTGATCCTTGAAGACGACATCCGCCGATCATGGTCGGCATCGTTTATGTTGAGATTAGGACGGTATCGATCGTCTTGAGCCCCCAACTTTCATTCTTGATTAATGAAAACATCCTTGGCAAATGCTTTCGCCGGTGGTCCGTCTTTCATAAATCCAAGAATTTCACCTCTGACAATGAAATCTGAATGCCCCAGAACGAGTCCCTATTAATCATTACTCAGTCCAGAAGGCCAACACAATTCGTGAGACTCTATCACGTTATTCCATGCTAATGTATTGAGCATAAGCTTGCTTTGAGCACTCTAATTTTTCAAAGTAACGGTGCCGGAGCCGCGACCCAGCAGGTCTAGGCAGAACATACTCAGACAAAGGGACGGAAAGTGCAGAGTAGGCGGACCGACCTTTACGACCCAAGATCCAAATATGAGCTTTTTAAGCACAGCAGCAACTTAAATATACGCTATTGGAAGTTTGGAATTGCAGCGAGCCTGGCAGCACCGAACCTGCCTCCAATGGATCCTCGTTAGGGATTTGGGTATGCTCTCATTCCAAATTACCGGACTCGATGACCAGGTATTTTCTTGTTGTCACTACCCCATGTCGGGATTAGGTAATTCTTGGCCTTGCTTCCTTCCTTGGATGGTAGTCGTTTCTCGGGGCTCCCTCTACGTTGAACCCTAATTCTCGTCACCCATACCACCATGGTAGGCCTCTATCCTACCATCGAAGTTGTCAGGGCAAAAATTTGAATGAAGCATCGCCGACTGAAATTTTGTGCGATCCGTCGGATTATCATGATTCACTTGGGAGCGATGCTTTCCAGCCGACCTTTTATCTAAAAAATGCATCCCTTCCAAAGAGTCGGGACTTGGTGCACGTATTAACTCTAGAATTACTACGGTTATCAGTAGTATGGTACCATCAAAAAAACTATAATTAATTTAATGAGCCATCCCTTGATTTCAGTCTGAATTCAGTTCATACTTAGACATGCATGGCTTAATCTTTGCTGAGACAAGCATATGACTGCGCGGGATCAACCGGGTAGCACCCTCCCACTTCAAGGGCATTCCAAAGTTCTCTTCTGGGAAATTGGCTGAAACATCAAGTCAAGGAAGTCAACATATCCATGTAAACTCTTATACCTTGCACCTCTTACATCGAAGGGATTAGAGCCCACACACACTACAGGACATGCAAGACATCAAACGTAATGGACGATGGATGCAAGATCCACAAACCGAAAAAATGGGTCAACCCGCCGAGTCACATTGCACCGAGGCTGCCTAGGAGTTGGTAACCACCCCCCAACCGACGGGATGGCAAAGCCTTATCACCCACGGCGGCCAGGCCAGACGGACGAAAGGGAGAAAACGAGAAACGGGGCCTCCTTAGAAATTCCCCCAAACCCTCCCCACCTCGTACAAGGCCACCTAGGAGTCCACTCCGACAACGGCAACAATGATTTCCGAGAAAGCCTGCGGCTACTTCCGATGCAAAGGCAAACAAATGGAGAACGACCAACCGCACAATCTCTCTCTCTCTCTCTCTCTATATATATATATATATATATATATATATATATATATATATATATATATATCTCAAATGCCTCCCAACCATGCCCGCCCCGCACCAAGGCCACCTAGGAGTCCACCCAAGACGCCCGCCGATGGACCTCGATCACCCCGATCGCACAACGGCAGCCTCGATGTGAAAGAAAAGTAAATAAAGGGAGACAACCGACCCCACGGTGTCTCTTAAAGATTCACATAGCAGAGTCCACACGGACAACGGCAACAATGGACCTCAATCATGGTCTATGCAGCCAACCTCACGCAGAGAAAAAGAAGGAAGTAAGAAGGAGAAGACAGCCAATTCGACAACCTCTATTAAATGCCACCACGAATACAGCGCACGAGGCCACCCTGGGAGTCCACTAGGTCAGCGACAACGGTGGACCTCGATCGTTTGATCGCTGCGGCACCCTCGATGCAAAGGATGGAAATAAAACAGAACGACCATTCACACACAACCTTCCTTTAAAAATTCCCCCTCCAACCCTCCCCCACCCCCACGAGACCACCTAGGAATTCACGGACGGCAGCAGTGGACCTCGATGGCTGTGCTAGAAGCAGCTTGCCTCGATGCGAAGGCGGAGGAAAAAAATGAATGCATATCAGAGCTGCTTCCACAAAGGCATGAACATATCTGAACAAGAGGAGGGATCAGGCAACCCCACACCCCACACACCATCTGAAACGCTGGGAGATTGCCCCACGGAAGCATACCAATTTGGACAATGAAAACTTCTCACACAGCAGCCACCTCACACGAGAGGAGGGAGGTCGGAAGCGTTCCACCTTGAAGTCCTCCTTCCGGATATAGCCCCCACCATCAACAGCAAGCCTCATCCCCGTTGGACCACAATCGCATGAGCGATCAACAAAACAGAAATGCCCATCACCTTGTGTCTCAACATTCCAAGCCGCATAATCCTACGATGCACGCAATATGCAAGGAAAAAGCTGACCACTCCGAGCAAACAAATGGGCCACCACATCTATCAAGACAAACAGCATGGAAAAACAACGTGCACTCTGAAAGGAATTCAAACCTTAATTTTACAACAAGGAAGACCCACTCCTCACATGTATGATGGAAAAAGCAAGCAAGAGGGGGGGAAGCTTATTGCAAGCCTCCGCATTCCTCTTCGCATTATGCATCTCAACCCACAGTCTTGACATAGAAGAATCTGAGAAGCACAAGAAACCGGCCACCTTAAAAGGAAGCCAAACAATGAAGAAGACCAGATCATCTCAAAAGACCCACACACAAAAACCCATCCAATTCCGAGAACACGGAGCGAAGGGGGAATTGTTCACATATGCCTCCAAGGACGAGCATGGCCAACATTACTGCTCATGTGCTACCGAGTGGGGATGGAGAGAATATGAATGTCGACCACCCTAGAAATGACCCAAGGCCATTCTTATGGCACACCCGAACAAACAACTCAATTACCAACCCACCTTTCACACGAAAATCCAACCCGTCCCCCCACCAAAAGTGGAGGAGGTGAAAAATATAGCGAGGAGCCGATTTCACGAAGCCAACGAGACAAAAGCACACCTCTCCAACCCACCAAAAAGGGAGGAGGTGAACAATATAGCGAAGAGCCAACATTGACGGAGCCAACGAGCGTGCAAGGGGCACGAGAGCGACATAGGCGACCAGCCAGTTGTCTCAAGGAGCCACACACAGCGACCTCACCCAACTCTGAGAACACAGAGCGAAAGGGTAACTCTTTTCACATATGCCTCCCAGGACGAGCATGGCCAACATTACCGCTCATGTGCTACCGAGTAGGGATGGAGGGAATATGAATGTCGACCACCCTACAAATGACCCAAGGCCATTCTTCAGGCACACCCGAACAAGAAACTCAATTTACCAACCCACCTTTCACACAAAAATCCAACCCCTCCCCCCACCAAAAGGGGAGGAGGTGAACAATATAGCGAGGAGCCGATTTCACGAAGCCAACGAGACAAAAGCCCACCT
Organism: Pinus albicaulis; assembly: GCA_034641835.2. Taxonomy (NCBI): domain Eukaryota; kingdom Viridiplantae; phylum Streptophyta; class Pinopsida; order Pinales; family Pinaceae; genus Pinus; species Pinus albicaulis. Next base: position 2,042,942,628 of record CM076575.1, read on the forward strand.
CTCCAACCCACCAAAAAGGGAGGAGGTGAGCAATATGGCGAAGAGCCAACATCGACGGAGCCAACGAGCGAGCAAGGGGCACGAGAGCGACATAGGCGACCGGCCAGTTGTCTCAAGGAGCCACACAGAGCGACCTCGTCCAACTCTGAGAACACAGAGCGGAAGGGTAACTCTTTCACATATGCCTCCCAGGACAAGCATGGCCAACATTACCGCTCATGCGCTACCGAGTGGGGATGGAGAGAAGACGAGAGTCGACGACCCTGCAAATGACCCAAGGCCACTCTTCAGGCACACCCGAACAAGCAACTCAGTTACCAACCCACCTTTCACACGAAAATCCAACCCCTCCCCCCACCAAAAGGGGACGAGGTGAACAATATAGCGAGGAGCCGATTTCACGAAGCCAACGAGACAAAAGCCCACCTCTCCAACCCACCAAAAAGGGAGGAGGTGAACAATATGGCGAAGAGCCAACATCGACGGAGCCAACGAGCGAGCAAGGGGCACGAGAGCGACATAGGCGACCGGCCACTTGTCTCAAGGAGCCACACAGAGCGACCTCGTCCACCTCTGAGAACACAGAGCGGAAGGGTAACTCTTTTCACATATGCCTCCCAGGACAAGCATGGCCAACATTACCGCTCATGCGCTACCGAGTGGGGATGGAGAGAAGATGAGAGTCGACGTCCCTACAAATGACCCAAGGCCACTCTTCAGGCACACCCGAACAAACAACTCAGTTACCAACCCACCTTTCACACGAAAATCCAACCCCTCCCCCCACCAAAATGGGAGGAGGTGAACAATATAGCGAGGAGCCGATTTCACGAAGCCAACGAGACAAAAGCACACCTCTCCAACCCACCAAAAAGGGAGGAGGTGAACAATATAGTGAAGAGCCAACATCGACGGAGCCAATGAGTGAGCAAGGGGCATGAGAGCGACATAGGCGACCGGCCAGTTGTCTCAAGGAGCCACACACAGCGACCTCATCCAACTCTGAGAACACAGCGGAAGGGTAACTCTTTTCACATATGCCTCCCAGGACGAGCATGGCCAACATTACCGCTCATGCGCTACCGAGTGGGGATGGAGAGAAGATGAGAGTCGACGACCCTACAAATGACCCAAGGCCACTCTTCAGGCACACCCGAACAAACAACTCAGTTACCAACCCACCTTTCACACGAAAATCCAACCTTTCCCCCCACAAGCAAGCAAAAAGGGAGGAGAAGAACAATATAGAGAAGAGCCGACTTCGACGGAGCCAACGAGCGACATAGCAAACGCTGATTTCAACAAAGCAAACGTGCAACCAAGGGGCATGAGAGAGAGTTACCGGAGAGCGGATTTCAACAACTCCAAAAGGCGACCAATCATCTCAAAGAGCCACACACAACAACCCCATCCAAATGCTAGAAAACATAGGGGATGGGAGAGATTGTTCAAACATGCCTCCAAGGACGAGCATGGCCAACATTACCGCTCATATGCTACCGAGTGGTGATGGAGAGAAGAAAGTCGACGACCCTACAAATGACCCAAGGCCATTCTTCAGGCACAACTGAGCAAAACAACTCAATTACCAACCCACCTTTCACATGAAAAGCAAATCTGATAAGCGCACCCTCGGACAAAACAGGGCAACCCAAACGCCCCCGTCCGTGCGTCCTCACCCGGGGCGACACGGAGCACCCCCCTGAATGAACGCACATGGGAGCAAACGACAAACGGGCCGCCCGGACGTGCACAAGGCACCCAGGCGGTCACAACTTAGCAAATATGGCACGAGCGCCCTCGGGCCAAATGACCCGACCCAAACGAACGACCTCACCCGACACGACCAAACGACCCGACCCGAACGAACACCCTCACCCGGGGCGACACGGCGCGCCCACCCAAACGTACGCACATGGGAGCAAACGACAAACGGGCCGCCCGGACGTGCACAAGGCACCCGGTCGGTCACAACTTAGCAAATATGACACGGGCGCCCTCGGGCCAAACGACCCGACCCGAACGAACGCCCTCACCCGGCACACCCACCCGAACGAACGCCATCACCCGGTGCGACACGGCACGCCTGACCCGAACGGATGCACATGGGAGCAAACGGCAAACGGACCGCCCGATCGTGCACAAGGCACCCGGGCGGTCACAACTTAGCAAATCTGACACGGGCGCCCTCGGCACAAACGACCCGACCCGAATGGACGCCCTCACCCGGCACGACACGGCACGCCCACCCGAACGGACGCACATGGGAGCAAACGGAAAACGGGCCGCCCGGACGTGCACAAGGCACCCGGGCGGTCACAACTTAGAAAATCTAACACGGGCGCCCTCGGGCCAAACGACCCCACCCGAACGGACACCCTCACCCGGCACGCCCACCCGAACGGACGCCCTCACCCGACACGACATGGCGCGCCCACCCGAACGGACGCACATGGGAGCAAACGGCAAACGGGCCGCCCAGACGTGCACAAAGGACCCGGGCGGTCACAACTTAGCAAATCTGACACGGGCGCCCTCGAGCCAAACAACCCGACCCGAACGGACGCCCTCACCCGGCACGACACGGCGCGCACGACCAAACGGACGCACATGGGAGCAAACGGTAAACGGGCCGCCCGGACGTGCACAAGGCACCTGGACGGTCACAACTTAGCAAATCTGACACGGGCGCCCTCGGGCAAAACCACCCGACCCGAACGCACGACCTCACCCGGCATGACCAAACGACCCGACCCGAACGGACGCCCTCGCCCGGCACGACACGACGCGCCCACCCGAATGGTCACACATGGGAACAAATGGCAAACGGGCCGCTCGGACGTGCACAAGGCACCCGGGCAGTCACAACTTAGCAAATCTGACACGGGCGCCCTCGGGCCAAACCACCCGACCCAAACGAACGCCCTCACCCGGCACGCCCACCCGAACAGACGCCCTCACCCAGCGCGACACGGCATGCCCCACCTAACAGACACACATGGGAGCAAACGGCAAACGGGCCGCCCGGACGTGCACAAGGCACCCGGGTGGTCACAACTTAGCAAATCTGACATGGGCGCCCTCGGGCCAAACGACCCGACCCAACCCGAATGGACGCCCTCGCACGGCACGCCCACCCGAACGGACGCCATCGTGCCTCACGACCAAACGACCCGACCTAAATGGACGCCCTCACCCGGCACGACCGAACAACCCGACCCGAACGGACGCCCTCACCCAGCATGCCCACCCGAACGCACGCCCTCACCCGGCGCGACACGGCACGCCTGACCAAACTGACGCACATGGGAGCAAATGGCAAACGGGCCGCCTGGACGTGCACAAGGCACCCGGGCGGTCACAACTTAGCAAATCTGACACGGGCGCCCTCGGGCCAAACGACCCAACCCGGCCCGAACGGACGCCCTCGTCCGGCACGCCCACCCGAACGGACGCCATCGTGCCACACGACCAAATGACCCGACCCGAACGGACACCCTCACCCGGCACGACCGCACGACCCGACCCGAACGCAAGCCCTCACCCAGCACGCCCACCCGAACGCACGCCCTCACCTGGCGCGACACGGCACGCCCGACCAAACGGACGCACATGGGAGCAAACGGCAAACGGGCCGCCCGAACGTGCACAAGGCACCTGGGTGATCACAACTTAGCAAATCTGACATGGGCGCCCTCGGGCCAAACCACCTAACCCGACCCGAACGGACGCCCTCGCCCGGCACGCCCACCCGAACGGACGCCATCGTGCCGCACGACCAAACGACCCGACCCGAACGGACGCCCTCACCCGGCACGACCGAACGACCCGACCCGAACGGACGCCGTCACCTGGCATGACCGAACGACCCGACCCGAACGGACGCCCTCTCCCGGCAAGCCCACCCGAACGGACGCCATCGTGCCGCACAACCAAACGACCCGACCCGAACGGACGTCCTCACCCGGCACGACCGAACGACCCGACCCGAACGGACGCCCTCACCCGGCACGACCGAACGACCCAACCAAACGGACGCACATGGGAGCAAACGACAAACGGGCCGCCCGAACGTGCACAAGGCACTCAGGCAGTCACAACTTAGCAAATCTGACATGGGCGCCCTCGGGCCAAACGACCCGACCCGACCCGAACGGACGCCCTCGCCCGGCACGACCCGACCCGAACGGATGCCCTCACCCGGCACGACCGAACGACCCGACCCGAACGGACGCCCTCACCCGGCACGACCGAATGACCCGACCCGAACGGACGCACATGGGAGCAAACGGCAAACGGGCCGCCTGGACGTGCACAAGGCACCCGGGCGGTCACGACTTAGCAAATCTAACACAGGCGTCCTCGGGCCAAACGACCCGAACGGACGCCCTCACCCGGCACGACCCGACCCGAACAGACACCCTCACCCGGCACGACCAAACGACCTGACCCGAACGGACGCCCTCACCCGGCACGACGGAACGACCCGACCCGAACGGACGCCCTCACCCGGCGCGCCCGACCAAATGGACGCACATGGGAGCAAACGGCAAACGGGCCGCCCGGACGTGCACAAGGCACCTGGGCGCTCCCAACATCGCAAATCTGACACGGGCGCCCTCGGGCCAAATGACCCGACCCTACCCGAACGGACGCCCTCACCCGGCACGACCGAACGACCCGACCCGACCCGAACGGACGCCCTCACCCGGCACGACCAAACGACCCTACCCGACCTGACCCGAACGGACGCCCTCACCCGGCACGCCCACCCGACCCGACCTGAACGAACGCCCTCGGGCCAAACGACCCGACCCGACCCGAACGGATGCCCTCGGGCCAAACGACCCGACCCGACCCGAACGGACGCCCTCGGGCCAAACGACCCCACCCGACCCGAACGGACGCCCTCGGGCCAAACGACCCGACCCGACCCGAACAGACGCCCTCACCTGGCACACCCGGCACGCCCACCCGACCCGACCTGAACGAACGCCCTCGGGCCAAACGACCCGACCCGACCCGAACGGATGCCCTCGGGCCAAACGACCCGACCCGACCCGAACGGACGCCCTCGGGCCAAACGACCCCACCCGACCCGAACGGACGCCCTCGGGCCAAACGACCCGACCCGACCCGAACAGACGCCCTCACCTGGCACGACCAAACGACCCGAACGGACGCCCTCACTCGGCACGACCAAACGACCCGAACGAACGCCCTCACCCGGCACGACCAAACGACCCGGGCCGAATGGACGCCCTTGGGCCAAACGACCTGACCCGACTCGAACGGACGCCCTCACCCACCACGACCAAACGACCCGACCCGAACGGACGCCCTCACCCGGCACGACCGAACGACCCGACCTGACCCGAACGGACGCACATGGGTCCAAACGGCAAACGGGCCGCACGGACGTGCACAAGGCACCCGGGCGGTCACAACTTAGCAAATCTGACACGGGCGCCCTCCGACCAAACGGCCCGACCCGGACGGACGCCCTCACCCGGTGCCACACGACCCGCCCGACCGAACGGACGCACATGGGAGCAAACGGCAAGCGGGTCGCTCGGACGTGCACAAGGCACCCGGGCGGTCACAACTTAGCAAATCTGATACGGGCGCCCTCGGCCCAAACGACTCGACCCGAACGCCTTTGGCCGGGCGCCCTCACCCAACGCGCCCGACCCGACCCGAACGCGTTTGGCTGGGCGAGTCGGGTGACCCAAGACTGGGCGCCTCTGCACGAACTGCACTACAGTGCGGAAGCCATTCCGGGAGCGTCCGGAGTCGGAATTGAGTGCCGTAAATTGCAGAATGTGCGTATTGACGGGCCGCATCTAACCGTATAGTTGGGAAGTGGATTGGACACACAGGGAGCTCGAGGGACGGTCTAAACTGATTTGTAGTGCCGATTTGAGTGACCCGGCAGCACTTGGGCAGTTTTGTGCAGGATATTCCCAAGGTGAATTCTGATGATTGTAAATGATTGCTGTAGGCTAGTTTGATGGTTGACAAGCCTTAGGGCTTGGTCAAAAGGCTAACTTGCCTTGCCAAGGAGCAGAAGTGGCTTCTGGTGGATTGTAACTTATTATTTCATATTTATCATTATTAACAGGGAATTGCCCCTCCCTTGTATGTATGAGCATACTTGTGGATTGATAATGATGTTTATGTTTATTTCCGCATATCGAGAGAACCTTTGGTTAATAACTAACAAGTGTTGCTAAAGGCGTAGTCTACATACTTGAGTATTTGGAAAAAGAAAAAAGTACGGTAGTGCCGCACCCGTCTATAGCATGGTTGAAAGACACCGAAGGTATAGGGGCGTGACAACTAGGCGCACGGGCGGTCACAACTTAGCATTTTCGATACGGCCTCCCTCACACGACCCGACCCGAACGCATTTCCTTGGGCACCCTCACACGGCACGACCTGACCCGCCATAACGAAGGCACAAAGGAGCAAACGGCAATCAGGTCGCACGAACGTGCACAAGGCATAGGGGCGGTCACAACTTAGCATTTTTTATATGCCCTCCCTCACACGACCCGACCCGAACACGTTTCCTTGGGCGCCCTCACACGGCACGACCCGACCCGCCCGAACGAAGGCACAAGGGAGCAAATGGAAAATGGGTCACACGAACGTGCACAAGGCACACGAGCAGTCACAACTTAGCATTTTTTATACGGCCCCCCTCGCACGGCACAACCCGACCCGACCCGCCCGAATGAAGGCACAAGGGAGCAAATCGGAAACTGGCCGCGCGAACGTGCACAAGGCACGCGGGCGGTCACAACTTAGCATTTTTTATACGGCCGCCCTCACACGGCCCGACCCGAACGCGTTTCCTTGGGTGCCCTCACGCGACCCGACTCGACCGAACGCGTTTCCCTGCTCGAAGGTATGCATCCCATAGTGCATCAAAATCAAGACCAGTCTCGATCTCAGTTCCTCAGTGAACCAGATACTGCAAGATCATTGTAGTATGAAGCCTCCAATGAATGAAGCTCCACCATGAACTCCCACGCATCATCCTATCCAAAGCGTTGGCAAGCATACTTGTATTGCCCGCGAGTGCCACCACAAGTTGTTCTCACCCTGCAAGTCATATGAATGTGCTCGTAGGCCGCTCATCCAACCAATGTCTTGTTGCTCAAAGTGAACAACGTCCATCAGCCCATCTATAAAAGATCTCCATGTAGCACCAACAATCGATCATGCTCAGCATATTCCTTCTTGACACTCCTCCATGTTGCTCATAAGTGGGCACCCAGTAAGTGAACCTGCATAATGTCTCCACATAATGTCCTGCCATGCCCTCGTGTCAATGTACATGACTTTGGTTGCCCATGTGTCCATCAAGAGTAGACTCGCCTCAACCCTAGTCACCATCATGTGTATAGTGTACAGGTTAAGTGCCCTCGATCACTTCTACCATCATCATCATGGGTACTTCCTCCAAGGCTTCTCCCCCGCTAAAGGTGCACCAAGAGTTCCTTCTTGGTTGTAAGCCATGAAGAAGTCTACCCAGACAATGTGCCCTACCACCAAGGCAGTCCATGAGTCATGCCGGGCACCTAGCCGGTTTCCATGTGGCTAAGCATGACCCGTATCTATCACAGAGATCATCAAGTTCCACCCTTGTCACGGGAATTTGAACCTACTAGAGCGAGGTCACAAATTTCCCTATCCAGGCCTACAACAAGAAATGCTCCCCTTGCTTCTCCAATGTACAAGGTTCCATCATAGTCATCCGAGGAAAGGTCCTCCATGGTATTGGAAAAGAAGTCATCTTTTTTCCCATCCCTGCATACGGTCCATCTCCCAGATGCTCAATTGAAACACGAGCCATGTCTTCATGAAGAATCTCCAAGCGAGTGTCCTCCGTCCTCATCAATGTCTGCAATGCTTCCGATCCTGGTACCGCCTGCTCATAAAGTTCCTCCTCGATCATTGTCACTTCTGCAAAATTTTCATGTGGTTCATCCCCCAATGCCTGCAATGTGCTTGGTCCAGGTTCAACTTGTTCCACGAGTTCTTCCTCGATCATATCCGCATCCTCGACATCCTCCCCAGAATCATCCATCACCGATGCTTGCGATGTGCTTGGCCCTGGTCCAACCTATTCATCAAGTTCGTCCTCGACTTCTACCACATCTGCAACATCCTTGTGAGAATCGTCCACCATCAATGCTTGTAATGTGCTTGGTCCTGGTCCAACTTGTTCATCAACTTCTTCCTTCACTTCAATCACATCTACAACATCCTTTGGTTCGGCCACAGTGGGCTTCATGCCACCATGCTTCATCTTTCCAAGGTCTCTAAGCTTGAGAAGCTTATCAATTAACTTCCTTCACTCTTCTTCCACCTTGTCCATTTCTGCTCGGAGAATTCTCACTTTCTTCATAAGTCGAAACATTTCATCTTTTCTCATGCCATATGTCCTCCTCTTGCACAATGTATCAATGGTCCGACTCGCCTCATCAAACTCCTTTTCCACTTCCTTTGACTTCTCTTTAATTTCTTTGAAGTTCATTTCCAATGAAACAAACTCATCCATCAAGCTTCAATACCACCTGCAACGCTGCAACGGTATCCCTGCTCAATAATAATAATAAAAAAGCCACAAAAATGTAGCTCTGATACCAACTGTCATGCCCTTATACCTGTGGTAGTCTCCCAACCGCTCTATAGACGGGTGTGGCACTACCTTATTTTTCTCTTTTCAAATACTCAATAAGTAGACTACGCCTAACTCAACACTTGTTTAATTAATCTTCCAAAGTGCTCCTGTGCGGAAATAAAACAGCAATAAACATCAATATCAAACCACATGAACGCCCATACATTCAAGGGAGGGGAAAATCCCGTTAATAAGTCTGCCCAGTATTATGCTTCAATAAATATGTACAATCTACAATAACTATACAGCCAAGCCTCCATAAACCATTTATGCTTCTTGCCAAATGTGCTTGTACCTGGGTCTAGCCTTAACAGCTTCCCAACAGTGCAAAAAATCCAAAGGAACCCCAAAATTCCCTTTCAGAACATGTTTCTGAAGTCTGCGCGAATTCTGGTTCGAGTGGGTCACTCGGGTCACAGACGCCCTCGGCACCCTGAACGCGTTTCCGCACGCGGGTCACCGGGGTCACGGTCTGCACGCGTTTCCTGAACGCGTTCGACCCGACCCGACCCTGCTGAACGAACTCCACGCCTTCAAACACTGTTCCGCGCGTCCGGAACGCGGGCGCGCTGCACGAACCCGACTCGACCTGAACGCACCCGCCCTGAACACTGTTCTCCACGCGTCCTGCGGAAGGAACCCGACTCGACCATGCACTAAACACTGCACCGCACGCGCCCTACGGAAGGAACCCGACTCGACCTGCGGGTGAACGCCGAACGGGTTTTTACCCGACTCGACCCAGACTCCGTTTCCCTGCTGCGGCTTCGCCCTCCACCCTTGACCTTCGCTCTGGCTCGAGCATTAGCTTGCCAATGGTGGAATCAGCAAGATTTTGATGTCCTTATTTCTCTCCTTTATCGTCCATCGCACGTCCTCCTTTCGTATGTGCCTTTGCCCACACATTGCTTCCATGGGTGGGGCTTGACCCATATAAGACCGACCCAGTAAACGCCCATAAAGCCTTGGTTATGACATGGCATTTCCTCCTTAACGTCGGCTTGCCACCACGGCCGGCCTATAAAACCTCCAAGCCAACACACGGCCATTTTTGGACGCGTTTATGCACGTCGCTCCTAAACGTCGCACGATCACCATGATAACGTTGCATAGTAGTCGAACGATGTTTTCGTCCGTTGACGCGCCCGTCTAACCTTCCGTCGTGGTTTTCGTCGTTCGTCGCATGTCCACCGAACGCTTCCAACGCCTTCCGTCGTCGTCCTCGGCTCGTGGATCTTACAGGGGCAGTTTCCGTCGCAGCGGGCGTATAATTGGACGGCGTCCATTGAGCAGGGAAATGGAAACCTTACATTTCGCATAGTTGGGCGACTGTTGTCACGGCGGGGTGAGGAAACCTGTCACGCCCCTAGACCTTCGGTGGCCTTTCAACCATGCTATAGACGGGGTGCGGCACTACCGTACTTCTCCTTTTCGTAATACTCAAGTATGTAGACTACGCCTTTAGCAACACTTGTTAAATTAGTTAATCAAATGTTCTTTCAATGTGCGGAAAACATGAAAATCATCATCACATCCACAGTGTACGCCCATACATACAAGGGAGGGGCAACTCCCAGTTAATAATGGGTCTGCCCGATAATATGTTTCATAAATACGAAATAGAGTATAAGTTCCAATCCGACAAAAGACCCCCTTTGCTCTTTGGCAAGGCAAGTCACTTTTTGTCCAAGCTTACAATGCTTGACAATCATTAACTAGCCCACAACAATCGTTTACAGCACTAGAATTCACCTCGGGAATATCCTGCATAAAACTGCCCAAGTGCTGCGGTGTCACTCGGGTCGGCACTGCAAATGGTTTCAGACCTCCCCGCGAGCTCTCCGTCTGTCCAATCCGCTCCCCCATCTATGTGGTTAGCTCCGTCCCATCAAAACGCACCTGCTTCAACTTTCGGCACTCAATTCCGACTCACGATGCCTTCATAACGACCTCTGAACTGAAGCTCGGATCGTGCGGATGCCCTGCCCGACCCGACCTTGCACTGCGGACGCCCTGCAGAGAATTTCCGCACGCCCTGCACCTATATCGCACGACTTGACCCGCGCGCTGCCCGACTCGACCTGTCCTGTGATGCGGATGCCCTACGGAGGAATTCCGCACGCCTTGCACGTCAACAACCTGGCTCGACCCGCGCTCGCCCTGCGTTCACCGCCGTCGTGTTTCCTTCACCAACGAGCTGTTGGCTTAGCTCGTGGTGCTCCAATGCGCTCGCACTTAGATGCTTGCTTGATCGTTGGTTGGATGACTTCTCCATCATCCACACGCCGTATTAATACGCGTATCATGTGCGTGTCGTGGGTCACTCGGTCGACCCGAGACGAGCCCCATCGTTCAGCTGTCCGCCCACTCGTGTAGCGTCGACCGCTCAACTTGTGCATCGGTTCTATGACTCCGGCTACGCTGTGACGTTTCGCCTGTAACGTCGCTTTTTCCAATGCCACCGCCGGCTATGTGCGACGTGCCCATGCCGCTCGCCGCCACACACCCGCGCCCCGTGCGGTTACTGTGCGGCGGCTCGCCCGTAACGTCGCACGGCGCCCGAACGCCCGACGGGTGTGCCCGTTACCACGAACGCGCCTCGTGAAGTCTTGGGGCCTTACAAAACCCAACCTTCCCCGCATTTGGATGGCTTCCGCCGCGACGAGGCGTGGAAACCCCAAGTTCCGGAGACGGACCAGGGGAGCAGTTTCCGTTGCGCCGCGAAATGGGAGCCCCAAGTTTGCCAGGCTTGGGCGGTTCTTCGCCGTGCCGCGCGACGGAAACCACGCGTTCCGTAAACTTGGGAGATTACGGTCGTGCCGCGACATGGAAACCCAAGTTCCCCTCACCAGGGGCGCGGTTTTCGTCGGGGCGGGAGATGGAAACTGCAAGGTTCCCAGAACTAGGCGGTTTCCCTCCTGCCACGAAACAGAAGCCCCAAAGTTCCACAGGCTTGGGCGGTTCTCCATCGTGCAACGACATGGAAACCCGAGCTCCCCGCACCGAGGCCACGGTTTCTGTCGTGGCGGGACGTGGAAATCCCCGAGTTTCCCAGAATTGGGTGGTATCCGTCGTGCCGCAAAAAATGGGAACCCCCGAGCTCCGCGGGACCCGGGTGGCGGTTTCCGTCGTGCCGTGACATGGAGACTCGAAGTTCCCCATACTTGGGCGGCGGTTTCTATCACGCTGCGGCATGGAACCCCCAAGCACCCCGTGCTGGGGTTGCGGTTTCCATCGCGGCGGGACATGGGAACCCTAGGTTTCCCAGACTTGGGGAAATTTTCCGCCATGCCACGAAATGAAAACCCCGAGTTTCTCCAAATTGGGGCGGCTGTCCGTCGTGTGGCGAAATGGAAGCGGGTTTGTATGCGCCGCGACATGTGAAAAAAAAACCCGGAGTTCCTAGAGGCTTGGATCCGCGGTTTTGAAAC
>CM076575.1:2042964750-2042973950 GCA_034641835.2 Pinus albicaulis
ACACAGAGGAGGGAGGTCGAAGCGTTCCACCTTGAAGTCCTCCTTCCAGATATAGCCCCCGCCATCAATGTAGCAAGCCTCATCCCCATTGGACCACAATCGCATGAGCGATCAACAAAACAAGAAATGCACATCACCTAGTGTCTCAACATTCCAAGCCGCATAATCCTACGATGCACACAAGATGCAAGGAAAAAGCCGACCACTCGAGCAAACAAATGGGCCACCACATCTATCAAGACCTCAAAGCCAACGCAGGGACAAACAACGTGCACTCTGAAAGGAATTCCAAACCTCAATTTTACAACAAGGAGAACCTCGCTCCTCACATCGCCCAATGGAAAAAGCAAGCAAGAGGGGCAGCTTACAGCCAAAACCCCTCCGCATTCCTCTTAAACGTATGCATCTCAACCCACAGTGCTGACATAGAAAGAGTACAAGCACAAGAAACCGGCACCGTAAAGAGCCAAACAATGAAGAGGACGGTCGTCTCAAGGAGCCACACACAAAAACCCATCCAATTCCGAGAACACGGAGCGAAGGGGGAATTGTTCACATATGCCTCCAAGGACGAGCATGGCCAACATTACCGCTCATGTGCTACCAAGTGGGGATGGAGAGAATGCGAATGTCGACCACCCTACAAATGACCCAAGGCCACTCTTCAGGCACACCCGACAAGCTACTCAATTACCAACCCACCTTTCACACGAAAATCCAACCCCTCCCCCCACCCAAAGGGGAGGAGGTGAACAATATAGCGAGGAGCCGATTTCACGAAGCCAACGAGACAAAAGCCCACCTCTCCAACCCACCAAAAAGGGAGGAGGTGAACAATATGGCGAAGAGCCAACATCGACGGAGCCAACGAGCGAGCAAGGAGCACGAGAGCGACATAGGCGACCGGCCAGTTGTCTCAAGGAGCCACACAGAGCGACCTCGTCCACCTCTGAGAACACAGAGCGGAAGGGTAACTCTTTTCACATGTGCCTCCCAGGACAAGCATGGCCAACATTACCGCTCATGCGCTACCGAGTGGGGATGGAGAGAAGACGAGAGTCGACGACCCTACAAATGACCCAAGGCCACTCTTCAGGCACACCCGAACAAGCAACTCAGTTACCGACCCACCTTTCACACGAAAATCCAACCCCTCCCCCCACCGAAAGGGGAGGAGGTGAACAATATAGCGAGGAGCCGATTTCACGAAGCCAACGAGACAAAAGCCCACCTCTCCAACCGACCAAAAAGGGAGGAGGTGAACAATATGGCGAAGAGCCAACATCGACGGAGCCAACGAGCGAGCAAGGGGCACGAGAGCGACATAGGCGACCGGCCAGTTGTCTCAAGGAGCCACACAGAGCGACCTCGTCCAACTCTGAGAACACAGAGCGGAAGGGTAACTCTTTTCACATATGCCTCCCAGGACAAGCATGGCCAACATTACAGCTCATGCGCTACCGAGTGGGGATGGAGAGAAGACGAGAGTCGACGACCCTACAAATGACCCAAGGCCACTCTTCAGGCACACCCGAACAAGAAACTCAGTTACCAGCCCACCTTTCACACGAAAATCCAACCCCTCCCCCCACCGAAAGGGGGAGGAGGTGAACAATATACCGAGGAGCCGATTTCACGAAGCCAACGAGACAAAAGCCCACCTCTCCAACCCACCCAAAAGGGAGGAGGTGAACAATATGGCGAAGAGCCAACATCGACGGAGCCAACGAGCGAGCAAGGGGCACGAGAGCGACATAGGCGACCGGCCAGTTGTCTCAAAGAGCCACACAGAGCGACCTCGTCCAACTCTGAGAACACAGAGCGGAAGGGTAACTCTTTTCACATATGCCTCCCAGGACAAGCATGGCCAACATTACCGCTCATGCGCTACCGGGTGGGGATGGAGAGAAGACGAGAGTCGACGACCCTACAAATGACCCAAGGCCACTCTTCAGGCACACCCGAACAAGCAACTCAGTTACCAACCCACCTTTCACACGAAAATCTAACCCCTCCCCCCACCGAAAGGGGAGGAGGTGAACAATATACCGAGGAGCCGATTTCACGAAGCCAACGAGACAAAAGCCCACCTCTCCAACCCACCAAAAAGGGAGGAGGTAAAGAATATGGCGAAGAGCCAACATCGACAGAGCCAACGAGCGAGCAAGGGGCACGAGAGCGACATAGGCGACCGGCCAGTTGTCTCAAGGAGCCACACAGAGCGACCTCGTCCAACTCTGAGAACACAGAGGGGAAGGGTAACTCTTTTCAAAAAGGGAGGAGGTGAGAAATATGGCGAAGAGCCAACATCGACGAAGCCAACGAGCGAGCAAGGGGCATGAGAGCGACATAGGAGACCGGCTAGTTGTCTCAAGGAGCCACACACAGCGACCTCATCCAACTCTGAGAACACAGAGCGGAAGGGTAACTCTTTTCACATATGCCTCCCAGGACGAGCATGGCCAACATTACCGCTCATGCGCTACCGAGTGGGGATGGAGAGAAGATGAGAGTCAACGACCCTACAAATGACCCAAGGCCACTCTTCAGGCACACTCGAACAAAAAACTCAGTTACCAACCCACCTTTCACACGAAAATCCAACCCCTCCCCCCACCAAAAGGGGAGGAGGTGAACAATATAGCGAGGAGCCGATTTCACGAAGCCAACGAGACAAAAGCACACCTCTCTAACCCACCAAAAAGGGAGGAGGTGAACAATATAGCGAAGAGCCAACATCGACGGAGCCAACGAGTGAGCAAGGGGCACGAGAGCGACATAGGCGACCGGCCAGTTGTCTCAAGGAGCCACACAGAGCGACCTCATCCAACTCTGAGAACATAGAGCGGAAGGGTAACTCTTTTCACATATGCCTCCCAGGACGAGCATGACCAACATTACCGCTCATGCGCTACCGAGTGGGGATGGAGAGAAGATGAGAGTCGACGACCCTACAAATGACCCAAGGCCACTCTTCAGGCACACCTGAGCAAACAACTCAATTACCAACCCACCTTTCACACGAAAATCTAACCCCTCCCCCCACCAAAAGGGGAGGAGGTGAACAATATAGCGAGGAGCCGATTTCACGAAGCCAACGAGACAAAATCCCACCTCTCCAACCCACCAAAAAGGGAGGAGGTGAACAATATAGCGAAGAGCCAACATCGACGGAGCCAACGAGCGAGCAAGGGGCACGAGAGCGACATAGGCGACCGGCTAGTTGTCTCAAGGAGCCACACACAGCGACCTCATCCAACTCTGAGAACACAGAGCGGAAGGGTAACTCTTTTCACATATGCCTCCCAGGACGAGCATGGCCAACATTACCGCTCATGCGCTACCGAGTGGGGATGGAGAGAAGATGAGAGTCAACGACCCTACAAATGACCCAATGCCACTCTTTAGGCACACCCGAACAAACAACTCAGTTACCAACCCACCTTTCACACGAAAATCCAACCCCTCCCCCCACCAAAATGGGAGGAGGTGAACAATATAGCGAGGAGCCGATTTCACGAAGCCAACGAGACAAAAGCACACCTCTCCAACCCACCAAAAAGGGAGTAGGTGAAAAATATAGTGAAGAGCCAACATCGACGGAGCCAACGAGTGAGAAAGGGGCACGAGAGCGACATAGGCGACCGGCCAGTTGTCTCAAGGAGCCACACACAGCGACCTCATCCAACTCTGAGAACATAGAGCGGAAGGGTAACTCTTTTCACATATGCCTCCCAGGACGAGCATGACCAACATTACCACTCATGTGCTACCGAGTGGGGATGGAGAGAAGATAAGAGTTGACGACCCTACAAATGACCCAAGGCCACTCTTCAGGCACACCCGAACAAACAACTCAATTACCAACCCACCTTTCACACAAAAATCCAACCCCTCCCCCCACCAAAAGGGGAGGAGGTGAACAATATAGCGAGGAGCCGATTTCACGAAGCCAACGAGACAAAAGCCCACCTCTCCAACCCACCAAAAAGGGAGGAGGTGAACAATATAGCGAAGAGCCAACATCGACGGAGCCAACGAGCGAGCAAGGGGCACGAGAGCGACATAGTCGACCGGCCAGTTGTCTCAAGGAGCCACACAGAGCGACCTCGTCCAACTCTGAGAACACAGAGCGGAAGGGTAACTCTTTTCACATATGCCTCCCAGGACAAGCATGGCCAACATTACCGCCCATGCGCTACCGAGTGGGGATGGAGAGAAGACGAGAGTCGACGACCCTACAAATGACCCAAGGCCACTCTTCAGGCACACCCGAACAAGCAACTCAGTTACCAACCCACCTTTCACACGAAAATCCAACCCCTCCCCCCACAAGCAAGCAAAAAGGGAGGAGAAAAACAATATAGAGAAGAGCCGACATCGACGGAGCCAACGAGCGACATAGCAAAACGCTGATTTCAACAAAGCAAACGTGCGACCAAGGGGCACGAGAGAGAGTTACTGCAGAGCCGATTTCAACAACGCCAACAGGCGGCCAATCATCTCAAAGAGCCACACACAACAACCCCTCCAAATGCTAGAAAACATAGGGGACGGGAGAGATTGTTCAAACATGCCTCCAAGGACGAGCATGGCCAACATTACCGCTCATATGCTACCGAGTGGTGATGGAGAGAAGAAAGTCGATGACCCTACAAATGACCCAAGGCCATTCTTCAGGCACAACCGATCAAAACAACTCAATTACCAACCCACCTTTCACACGAAAATCAAATCTGATAAGCGCACCGTCGGACAAAACAGGGCGACCCAAACGCCCCCGTCCGTGCGCCCTCACCCGGGGCGACACGGAGCGCCCCCCCGAACGAACGCACATGGGAGCAAACGGCAAACGGGCCACGCCGGACGTGCACGGCGGCACCCGGCAGCCACAACTCAGCAAATGCACAAAGGCTTCTGCCAAACGACCCGACCCGACCTGGACGAACTCACTCCGCACGACCAACGACCCGACCCGAACGAACGCCCTCACCCGGGCGACACGGCGCGCCCACCCGAACAGACGCACATGGGAGCAAACGGCAAATGGGCCGCCTGGACGTGCACAAGGCACCCGGGCGGTCACAACTTAGCAAATCTGACACGGGCGCCCTCGGGCCAAACGACCCGACCCGAACGGACGCCCTCACCCGGCACGCCCACCCAAACGAACGCCATCATCCGGCGCGACATGGCACGCTCGACCCGAACGGGCGCACATGGGAGCAAACGGCAAACGGACTGCCCGGTCGTGCACAAGGCACCCGAGCGGTCACAACTTAGCAAATCTGACACGGGCGCCCTCGGCCCAAACGACCCGACCCGAACGGACGCCCTCACCCGGCACGACACAGCACGCCCACCCGAACGGACGCACATGGGAGCAAAAGGCAAATGGGCCGCCCGGACGTGCACAAGGAACCCGGGCGGTCACAACTTAGCAAATCTGACACGGGCGCCCTCGGGCCAAACGACCCCACCCGAACGGACACCCTCACCCGGCACACCCACCCAAACGGACGCCCTCACCCAGCACGACACGGCGCGCCCACCCGAACGGACGCACATGGGAGCAAACGGCAAACGGGCCGCCCGGACGTGCACAAAGGACCCGGGTGGTCACAACTTAGCAAATTTGACACGGGCGCCCTCGGGCCAAACGGCCCGACCCGAACGGACGCCCTCACCCGGCACGACACGGCGTGCACGACCAAACGGACGCACATGGGAGAAAACGGTAAACGGGCCGCCCGGACGTGCATAAGGCACCCGGGCGGTCACAACTTAGCAAATCTGACACGGGCGCCCTCGGGCAAAACCACCTGACCCGAACGAACAACCTCACCCGGCATGACCAAACGACCCGACCCGAATGGACGCCCTCGCACGGCACGACACGACGCGCCCACCCGAACGGTCACACATGGGAGCAAACGGAAAATGGGCCGCCCGAACGTGCACAAGGCACCCGGGCAATCACAACTTAGCAAATCTGACACGGGCGCCCTCGGGCCAAACCACCCGACCCGAACGGACGCCCTCACCCGGCACGCCCTCACCCGGCGCGACACGGCACGCCCGACCAAACGGACGCACATGCGAGCAAACGGCAAACGGGCCGCCCGGACGTGCACAAGGCACCCGGGCGGTCACAACTTAGCAAATCTGACACGGGCGCCCTCGGGCCAAACGACCCGACCCGGCCCGAACGGACGCCCTCGCACGGCACGCCCACCCGAACGGACGCCGTCGTGCCGCACGACCAAACGACCCGACCCGAACGGACGCCCTCACCCGGCACGACCGAACGACCGGCCACGACCGAACGACCTGACCCGAATGGACGCCCTCACCCGGCTCGCCCACCCGAACGCACGCCCTCACCCGGCGCGACACGGCACGCCTAACCAAACGGACGCACATGGGAGCAAACGGCAAACGGGCCGTCCGGACGTGCACAAGGCACCCGGGCGGTCACAACTTAGCAAATCTGACACGGGCGCCCTCAGGCCAAATGACCCGACCCAACCTGAACGGACGCCCTCGCACGGCACGCCCACCCGAACGGACGCCGTCGTGCTGCACGAACAAACGACCCGACCCGAACGGACGCCCTCACCCGACACGCCCACCCGAACGACCCGACCCGAACGGACACCCTCACCCGGCACGCCCACCCGAACGCACGCCCTCACCCGGCGCGACACGGCACGCCCCACCAAACGGACGCACATGGGAGCAAACCGCAAACGGGCTGCCCGGACGTGCACAAGGCACCCGAGCGGTCACAACTTAGCAAATCTGACATGGGCGCCCTCGGGCCAAACGACCCGACCCGGCCCAAACGGACGCCCTCGCCTGGCACGCCCACCCGAACGGACGCCATCGTGCCGCACGACCAAACGACCTGGCCCGAACAGATGCCCTCACCCTGCACGACTGCATGACCCGACCCGAACGGAAGCCCTCACACGGCACACCCACCCGAACGCACGCCCTCACTCGGCGCGACACGGCATGCCCGACCAAACGAACGCACATGGGAGCAAACGGCAAACGGGCCGCCCGGACGTGCACAAGGCACCCGGGCGGTCACAACTTAGCAAATCTGACACGGGCGCCCTTGGGCCAAACGACCCGACCCGACCCGAACGGACGCCCTCGCCCGACACGCCCACCCGAACGGACACCATCGTGCCGCACGACCAAACGACCCGAACCGAACGGACGCCCTCACCCGGCACGACCGAACGACCCGACCCGAACGGACGCCCTCACCCGGCACGACCGAACGATCCGACCCGAACGGACGCCCTCGCCCGGCACGCCCACCCGAACGAACGCCATCGTGCCGCTCGACCAAACGACCCGACCCGAACGGACGCCCTCACCCGGAACGACCGAACGACCCGACCCGAATGGACGCCCTCACCCGGCACGACCGAACGACCCGACCAAACGGACGCACATGGGAGAAAACGGCAAACGGGCCGCCCAGACGTGCACAAGGCACCCGGGCAGTCACAACTTAGAAAATCTGACACGGGCGCCCTCGGGCCAAACAACCCGGCCCGACCCGAACGGACGCCCTCGCCCGGCACGACCCGAGCCGAATGGACGCCCTCACCCGGCATGACTGAACGACCCGACCCGAACGGACGCCCTCACCCGTCACGACCGAACGACCCGACCCGAACGGACGCCCTCACCCGGCACGACCGAACGACCCGACTCGACGGACGCACATGGGAGCAAACGGAAAACGGGCCGCCCGGACGTGCACAAGGAACCCGGGCGGTCACGACTTAGCAAATCTAACACGGGCGCCCTCGGGCCAAATGACCCGACCCGACCCGAACGGACGCCCTCACCCGGCACGACCTGACCCGAACGGACGCCCTCACCCGGCACGACCCGACCCGAACGGACGCCCTCACCCGCCACGACCATACGACCCGACCCGAACGGACGCCCTTGGGCCAAACGACCAGAACGGACGCCCTCACCCGCCACGACCAAACGACCCGACCCGAACGGACGCCCTCACCCGGCACGATCGAACGACCCGACCTGACCCGAACGGACGCACATGGGACCAAACGGCAAACGGGCCGCACGGACGTGCACAAGGCACCCCAAGCGGTCGGCGCGTCCAACTGGGACGGGGCGTCTTCGGCCAAACTACCTCGACCCGACCGAATCTGGACGCTCACTTCCGAAGAGACGACCGGGGAACGACCCGACCGGCCCGAACGGACGCTCACCCTAAGACGCACCAACGATCCGACCCGACCCGACCCGAATCTGGACGTCTCTCACCCCAAGACGCCCACCGACCCGACTCCGAACGGAGCCACGGACGCCCACCCGACCCGACCCGAACGGACGCTTCGACTCGACACGCCCACCCGACCCGACCCGAACGGACGCTCACGGCGGCCCACCCCGACTCAATTCGAACGGACGCTACCCGCACGCCCACCCGACCCGACCCGAACGGACGCCCTCGGGCCAAACGACCCGACCCGACCCGAACGGACGCCCTCGGGCCAAACGACCCGACCCGACCCGAACGGACGCCCTCACCCGGCACGACCAAACGACCCGAACGGACGCCCTCACTCGGCACGACCAAACGACCCGAACGGACGCCCTCACCCGGCACGACCAAACGACCCGGCCCGAACGGACGCCCTTGGGCCAAACGACCCGACCCGACCCGAACGGACGCCCTCACCCGCCACGACCAAACGACCCGACCCGAACGGACGCCCTCACCCAGCACGACCAAACGACCCGACCAAACGGACGCACATGGGAGCAAACGGCAAACGGGCCGCCCAGACGTGCACAAGGCACCCGGGCGGTCACAACCAGTTAGTCCGACACGGCGCCCGACCAAATGGCTCGACCCGAACGGACCCTCACCTCGGCGCCCACACCCGCCCGCCCCGACCCGACCCACGCACATGGGAGCAAACGGAAACGGGTCGCAGGGTCGCCGGGACGTGCACAAGACACCCGCGGTCACAACTTAGCAAACTGAGCACGGCGCCTCGGCCCAAACGACCCGACCCGACCCGAACGCCTTTGGCTGGGCGAGTCGGGTGACCCACGACTGGGCGCCTCTGCACGAACTGCACGGCAGTGCAGAAGCCATTCCGGGAGCGTCCGGAGTCAGAATTGAGTGCCGTGGGATG